>JAIPRL010004671.1:0-36406 GCA_025469235.1 Pemphigus obesinymphae | reverse complement strand
TAGAATAAAAGTAGCCCTCCAATCGATCGATGCGCTCCTGGTGGCAGAATAACCGTGCGCTTTTTTTCGGCCCACTTTTATAACAGGCGGCCATAAGAGTTTGGTCTCCTTATCTCTAGTCTTCATGGATTCTACATATCGTACTGGCACGAAAAGATAAAAACCAGACACCCCAACCTCATTGAATTAATTTTTTTAATTTGAATAATTTTAAATATCAATTAGTTCCATTTGTTCCAAACCTATTTTCGAATTTAGTTTTTAAACATATAATTTTTTCTAAATATTTTTTGTAGAAAATTGGTCATTATTACTTGTTTCATACGTCATGCAAGTTAGGAAATTCATTAAATTTTCATTTTATAATTATGTTTTCCATTTTCTAATATACATTTGAAAGCCTTAAAAATGTCATTAATGACTGTTTTAATTTCATCTTTCCCTTGTAATTTAAAATTTAAATTCAAAAAGTGCTTCGTAATATCGACCATGAAAGATAGGTCTTGTAACCACATTGGATTCGACAAAGTGCTGATGTCTTGTTCTTTAGATTCTAAAAAATCTTTTAACTTCCAGAATATTCGAATACAGTTGAGCATGATAACCATCGTAATTCTGTAAAGTATGTTAAACCTGAATACACGCATCGCGGACTCTGCGCCACCGTATGCCTAATAAGTTAAAATACCGAGAGAGACAAAAAGTGACGACTCAGTGAAACTGTATCATTACAACATACAATAAAAAAAACGGGAAAAACGTATTTCAAATACGTTAAAAAAAATATGTACCTATCTATGTTACACAAAACATGAAAATGTGGGTTATATACTTCAAAGAAAATATAGAATAAAAAAAAAAAAAAAAAAAATCGAAAAACGCACTTCTACATGTAAAATAAATTAGTATCCCTAAACTTAGGAGGGGGAAAAATAATGTAGGTAAAAACTTCTACACAAAAACTAGTTTGGTTAAGACAAAACAAAATTTCACTGAGAGAAAAAATTAAATACACCATACCTTGGTAAAACTTGTACTCAGTCGTACAATAAACAAAATTGTTACGTTTTGATGTTAGTTGTGGTATGTGTAAAATGTACTGAACCACAAAAAAAAAAAATTCAAATCTCACGGAGTCGTGGAGTCCCATTGCAGTCCAACTTTGTCATAGTCCTTGTTGGTAAATCTTAATCTCGGGGTCTTAGGTTCGAGCCTCACGTTGGACGCCAACTTTGTCGTTTATGTCAATGTAGATTTTGACGCATGTGGCAACACAAATTAATAAAACAAAAATTACTACACTTTAGCCTATCGCAAACGTATATCAATAATAACATAAATATTATAACTCGCCTTATCGGAGGTCTCTTGCGAACGAGACTGAACATAATACCATCATAATTTTATTAATAGTAATAATTAAAAAAAATACATCATTGACAATTTATAATTTTGACTGGTGTGATGACATTATTAGATTTAGTAATATACACATTAAAATGTACATATTGATGTACATATATATTATATACCTATTTATAGCATTAAACATATACTTATAGTATATATATAATAGGGTGGTCCTTATTTATATAAGGAAAATTTTTTCTTTCGAATTTTGATGAGTGCCGGACAAATTTATTTTTATTTTTATGTATAAAAATTAATTATAAAGTTTTAAATCGATTGGACTTTATTAACACGTGGCGCTTTAAGCTCAAAGTTTCGCATAAAATCAAAAAAATGCATATTTTATCATATATTTGTTAAAATATTTCTTTGACAAAAAATATTATAGAATCATTTTTATTGTATTCTTAATTTAATAAAAAAAAAGTCTCTTTGTATTTTTGCGTAAAGTTTACCTTTTCTTGAAAAATACAGAGCACAGCTAACTATGGCGAGTGGTTCGTCGACCGTTTTGGCCGTCGACATTCCCCGGATTAGGTAACGTGGTTTCGATTAGCGATGAGTGGTTGTTATCTAGGGAATCGCATCAAACCAATTGATTTTTATATTAGTTATTATCATTCAACTTGTTTATAAAAGTAGGTACGTTAATCGAAAAGTGAAGTTGTACTGTGTGCTATTTTTTTGTTTCTATTTTAGAATTGTTATTTTTCCAAATTTATATATTAATTAATATATATATTATATATAGTTTCGACGTACCTACTACAAAACAAAAAAAGAACAATTGGTGAAAAAGATGATAAACATAATGTAAATTATTTACAAGTAATAATACATTGAATTATTTATATTTAATGAAAATTTAATAAAAAAGAATCAAGGCTTGAAAAGGTTGAATAGATAAGGAATCAAGAAAGAGAAAAGGAGAAGATAGGATAGGGAAGATAATTGTTGAACGGGTAGTACGAATTTGAATTTTAAAGTTTAAAAGGGAGATAAGTTCATCATTTATCAATTTTGTTAGAGAGGAGGTTTGAATGAAAGGAAAGGTTAGAAATATGTTAGTGATCAGCAAAACTGGATAGGTAAAAGCTTGAAAGACAGAGGAGAAATCATGTGGAAGGTGAGATTAAGGCGGAAATTAGCAAAGCGAAGAAATTTCCTTTTGACCCTTTGGACAGTTACATTAGTGCAAGCAATTTGAGGGTCCCAAAGAACTGACCTATATTCTAATGTGGACGAATAAATAGGTAATAAAGAGACATAAAAGAGGACGATAGATGAACCTCTTGGGCAATGCGAAAGATAAAACTAAGAAGTGTAAGATATTTACAGGAAATTGACTCGAAATGTTTATTGAGAGAGAAGTTATGCTTGAATACGAACTCTAAATCATGTATTAAATTTGATCATCATTAATAATTTTATGTTTAAACTTTATTTTAAAATTTGAATTTGTTTTCTACAAAGTCGATTTTGGGATGGATAGGAATACACATATTTTTTTTCAAACTAAATAACAAAATTAATCTATCTCATTTTTAAATTGAATAATAACATATTTAATTAACATGACTATATTTCAGCATTTTTAAAGCTAATATAAAATAGTATAACATTAAAAAAAATTTATAAATTAAAATGTCCATACCATTTTATGCACATAAATGTACTGTTGTATATTATATAATTTAAACAAAATATTATGATAAATAACTGACTAGGTAATGAAAATGTTTTATATATCGTGTGTAGTCATCAGAAAACGACTACCTAGTCGTTTTTCAAATTATATCATAACAAAGCATTGTGAATAATACAATTTGCATTTAATGAAAACAATTACCATTGGCGACGATAATCATTTTACATTTCTTTACTTTAGTCATGAATTTTATATATTTAACGTATAGTCGTTTTATGAATTTTATCTTTATACCTACAGCATTATGAATAACACCATTTGTATTTGATCATGACAAATACGAAAATCGTTTTAAATTTTTTTTTCTTTACTAGGTGTACCGATTTCCGTATATCTAATGCAATACAAAAAAGTTTTCGATCATAGTACCACTACGAAAAAATTTGCATTTGGAAAATGACCCATACATTGTAATACTACAATGGTGTTTCTATGACTCAAATTTCTTACGGTCATACATTATAATGTTTACACATAATAAACAATTTTAAATTTACTGATATTTATTTATTGGAAAATTTTATTTAAAAATATGCTATGTAGATGCCGGAATGACAGAGTATACTTTATATTTATAAACGGGTTTTAATTAATCAGAAAATATTAGAATGATTTTAACTGGTATTAAACATAAAAAAAATCATTCCTATTTAAAGCTCTGCATTATACTCTATTGCCAGTTTAATTAGATTATTTTTAGAGTACATTGGTATGTGAATAAGGTACAGTAATAATAACAAATTTGAATGTCCGAGATTTCCTATCAAAATAATAATTCATCGTTAGAAATTTGGTATAATTTATATTGTATGAGTACTAACGCCATAAATAGTGGAAAACTCAACACTTTGAAAGTACACAAATTTGTCGCTTGAACTGAAACAGAAAGGAATCGTATAATGATAATGTCTTCAAAATCAAAAATATTTATCTGAATTTTACCAAACAGAAAAATCCCAAGAGAAATATTAGTATGAATTAAAATGGTATAGTCTAAAAGGAAAAATGTATAAACAATGTTTTATACAATTTATTCTACAATATTGCATATAGGTACATTAAAATTAACAATTATTTATAAATTCTGATCGGAGTGAGAGAGCAATTAGTTTTTTTAAATTGAGTTTCTAAAAATTTTTTTGAATGTATAGGATTCTTGAGATAATTCTGGTTTTGGCTTTATTTTGACTTTTGTTTTGTATATTATACTTTAGTGATTGGTTTACAGATTTAAAAACTATGGACAATATATTATGTTAATAATACATAAAAATGCAGGCAAACTTATGAATTTGAGCAATTTAATATACACTAATCTATAAAACATTTGACATTATAAAATACATTTGAGAATTTTCTTATCAAGAAAATAATAGCAATATAATTTTATATTAAATTGTATGCATTTTTTTGATTACTTATTTAATACTTAAGGACCTTATTCTGCAGAAAAAAAACAATTGAGAATACGTATTAGTAAAAATTATTTTTATAAAATTTTGGAAAATTTAAAAATTAATATTCGATTTTGTATTTATTTAGTAAATGAATTGTATGGAGCTTTCAGCTCGGGAGGAGTGATATAAAATTCATAAAAGATAAATTGTATTTGAAAAAATCGTTTATTCAGCTTTTGTATCTATATAAAGATAAACAAAACTTTTCGTTAAGTACAATTTTGAATACTATATAATAAATGATACATTATGTTAGTTGGTTCTTTAGTAATAACTTTAGTAATAACAAGTTTCAAAATTGTTTTCTTTAAAGAAACAATGAATCTTTCCAAATCGAATTTACTATTGATATCTGTGATCATTTGTCTTGTATTCCATAATTCTTGTAACTATACATTTTAAAATATATATTAAATTAAAAAAATTAATGCTCTTATAAGAAAAAAGTATATATAAAAAATAAAATATGTACCTATCTAGAGTATTCCAATGAAGATTAAAGACTACTATATAATATATTTTGTATTTTTTTTTTTTATTCATTTGTAACCACCTGATGATGACATACGGTCGAAATAAGTTGTTACAATTTTTATTTGAATACTTTGAATACATATTTTTGTTATTTTTTATAATATATATTAATTTTAATTTATACATTTAACTGCAATATACCATATTCATAATTCGATTTTAAACGGGTTATTTACAATTTATTATTAAATAATATTATAAAAATCAAAATTTACAAAATTTTAAAATTCGTTTACAATAATTGTGTATAAAATAAAACAATAAATAAAATGAAAACATTTCAATAATAAAAATATAATAATGTAAAATCTGATTTTTATTCTATACAATTATTTAAACCTTTGCTTTATACTTTATATTTTGCAATATAACATTAATAATTTATTGCAGCGAATGTTGTAGCCGAGGATAAGGATATCAAAGAGATTTGTAAGTTATTATATACACACAGTTTTAGGTTTTTTGTTTAATTTACCATGCAACTATGTATGACCTAATGGATTAAAAAATGTCAAAAGTGGGTAGTTTTATAGTTTGTTCATTTTAAATATAGATATTGCATTTAAAAACATCATAATTCAATATTTCTAATTCCTTGTAAACATATTATTTTCCATGAATAATAATAAAATATATAATAGATATTTAATTATTGATTTTTTACGGTTATTTAAATATATTTGATAAACGATTGAAGGTCTTTTAAATAACAATTATATATAATTAAATTTACTAAAAAAAAAAAAAACATGATTAATAAAAATATCATTGGATCAACCATTTTATTTTTAAAATAATATTTGTGTAATATTTTATACATTAGTTATATTAGGTTATACATTTTAGATTAAATTAATTAGGTCACATGTATAATAATTTGACGAGAGAATATAGGTATTATTCTTTCATTTACTATGGACTTTCGTGTTATATATGTTGTACATGTTATTTACAGGGGAGAGTGATAAAAACACGTAACGTTATATTCAGTAATAGGAATTATAGTACATTAGCACTATAAAAAACCATAAATGTAGTATTTCAAGGTTAAGGCCAGAATGTAAACGCTTATTACCAAATTTGATGAAATTAAATTTAAAAAATATTAAATATTATGTATTTACTTGAATGGTTTTGTATTCGTCCAAGTTATTTAAAAAATGAGTTTAACATATATAAATATATTAATATAAATTGACTATCATAAAATTATATTATGTAATTAATTAAATGATAGTAAACAATTGTATAGAATATAAAACTGTACATTACAATTTATCTCGATGTAACTAAACTTTAGTGCGCACAAAGTTAGAGATACAAGTTGAATCAATTTTCCCGTTTTTTTTTGTCTTAGGAACTTTTGACTAACTTTGTACACTATTGTAGATAGGTATATATTTTAAACAAATAGTTTTATTTTCATAATATTTTCACATGCATAGTACATTGCATATTCTTGTTATATTACTTGTCTTATTATGATGGTTCTTATATTATAAATATTGTTGCAAAATGAAGCATAAAACATGTATCAAATAATAACAAGAATCTGAATAATACCTACCTATAATAATTTAATAATGTAATATAAAATATATAAGTACTCGACAGTAGTCGTTACGCGAGTTAATACTAGAACACAAATACAGACCAACAGTCACACCCAAAATTGGAATGTGTCAAATTTCGATACTTTCAAATTTATCAGCTGGGTACTAAATGTTTAACCTTAAAATCTACATATACTAATAACTATACATCATCTATAGTATGGTAGTTTTACTTATAACTACATTATATAGGTGTCATGGTTAATTTCAAAAAATTTATTATTTAGCTTTAATTATGACTAGGTACCTATGTTATCTGTCTGATAAATTCGATAATTTATGTATATAAAATAAAATATACGTACTTTTTTTACAGCTGAAGGAGAAGAACCATCATATTCAGGTAACCCATTTATATTTTCAAAATAATAATTATCTCTTATGAACGTCCTATAAAATATTATTTAATATTTATACCTACACGGTATTTAGAATTTTCTTTGGTAGCAGATGTGATTGCAAACGGTAACCGACTATTTACCAACATCGACACATTTAACTAACTATATTGGTATTTGGAAAATAATGGGATTCACTTGGTTATTCCTATACATTTTTTTAAAATAATTTTTTTTTTTTTTTATGGATGTAAAAATTATACATGAATTATATATTATATTATATACATGTATACATGATTTATTATAAATACACTTTTTAAGTAAAATGAGTAGAATTGTCAGTTAAAAATCTTTCTGGTAGGATATATATTATAGTTATTATTTTAAAAAAGGTACATTTTTATTTTCTTATTCATTTTTTAAGAGTAAAGAAAAATAATATAAAATAACGGATAATTTTTATAAATCGGAAAATAATATTACACCAAACTTTGTGAAAACTTTTTTTATCGAAATATTTATTCATCATTGCTTTCAAATACGAGTACATTACAACCATCATTCATATCTCATCTGAAGACCAAAGTACTTCCATTTCTAACTATACTGACCGGCTTTTTCCTTATGCATTTATAGATAAAGTCTTCTGTTCTCAAAAATTTGTTCATACAATATGTTTATATGTTATATAATAAAAATTAGAACAGTATTATAAAACTACAATACTTGTATATATATTTATATATATATATATATATTTGTATTTATATTTATCTTTATATTTATTTAGCATCCACCCACTCAGAATATGTTTTTCTCTCTCCTACATAGTTTATATTGAATTGTTTTATGTAATACAATTTTTATTTTTATATACATTTCGAATCAAAAAGTAAAATATACTTACCCGATAAATAAAAATATAAATATATAAATAATAGGACAGTATTAAAATGTTTCCAAGACTTAAAATTGCTTCCGAAAATTGCGGTAACTGGTAAAAATATTTGAGAATCGGTAACCCGGATAACCCGGATAACCCGGATAACCCGGTAACCCGGAAATCCAAATATATCGATATATGGTTCTTTGAATATTTAAAAAATGAGTGGTTACCGTTTCTCGGTTAAAAACTATATCTTAATTTTTTAGGTAATCGCTTCTTGATTTAAAATCATTTCTTACTTCTCATAACCAGTAACCGGTTTTAAGTTACTTTTGACTTTTGGAAAAAACAATTAATTACAAAGCTTTATAATATGTATGACTATCTGTTATTCAATTTTTGGTCTCTGCTTTCCGATCCCGGAATATTTTTTTAGATTATTAAAATTATTTAGAATCCTATAACAGAATAAGGTATGTCACAATCACAAATAACAAAGTTATAAAGAATTTATAATAATTATAAAATAATGGTTGTAAACAATGATTAGTTCACAATAGTGCCTGCTGTTACTTCAATATTTCTTTTAACCATGAACTAATGTACATATACCTAGTACATAATTTATAAACCTACATGCCTAACCTATATAATATGTCCATGTTTTTAACAATCGCCAATAAGTCGATCAGCTGATTAATCCATATACCTATTTCTAGAGGTGGGCAAAAAACATCGATGTGTTTAAAACATCGATTTTTTTTTTGTTTGATACATCGATGTTTTAAAGTTTTTGTATTTGTATTTTTTTAAATTATTTGTATTGCAATTTTATCTCACATCCACAGTTGTCATACATGTATCCATTAGCTGTATAACCCATTTATAATAATATGTTCTGTTGTAGAACCATATTTGTATTATCAACAGGACCATCTCAAAGAAAGAATTTGGAGAGGGGAGTGAAAATTAAAAGAATGTATATATATATTTCGACTAAAATCCTAATAATTTATAATAAAAAAAAAAGGCTATCGACTTTTTCGACTATTTGCGGACTGAACTTAATTTTGTCGACTGCTTTCCGAAGTTTGGGGGGTGGGTCATGTTTATGATAAAAATGGGGTAATGTACTAATGGAATTTGTGTGCCAGACAATGAATGACTGAATTAATAAGAAAAAAACAGGTTGAAAACTTGACCCCCGAGGCGTATGAAACGGTCGATGAATTTCTTTTTTTTTTTTTACTTGTTAATGTTATAATGTTATGAAAATATTTTTATGTTAAAACATCGAAAAACTAACTTTGTTTTTCTCAAAAATCCGATATATCAACAATATTGATGTATTCTGAAAAAAAATCTTTACAAAAAACTATCAAAAATCCATGTTAAATGGAATAGATTATATCAGAATAAGACATATAAGTTATAAATAAGAATATATAATATAAAAAATGTGTAGGTATATTATAAAGAACGTACAACGGCAACGGGTCGCGTAGCTCGACTGCTACAATAACTAACATATCTAACATTATACTGAATGTACAGCTAATTATCCATATATATATATTTATACATTGTAATATATACTATCAATAATACAACAATCAATTGTGTATATATGATCACACCCAAAAATGGAATGTGTCAACATAACCTTTGTCCCATTCTAATAGATGTATAATATGTTCCTAATCTACAGTATGTATCATATTAACTATACTAATTCTACTGATTGTCTTGTTTAATATCAATACTTCCCTTTAAACAATATAACACCCTTACAAGTTTTACATATCTTGATGTCTAATCCCTAACATTTCTCTGAGTTCCTGAAATTTTGTCCGAGGTGTTGGCTTAGTCAACATGTCAGCAAATTGCTGTTCACATACTCCAGTGAAAACATCCCTTCATTGAACTTCTCACGAATGTAATGATATCAATCATCGATATGCTTAGTTCGTTTATGAAATTTTGGATTCTTCACTAGTTTGACGGCACTTTCATTATCCGCGTACAAAACAATTGTCTCTCCTTGTGTCTCCAGAAGATCAATAGTAAGTAGCGTCAACCATGTTATTTCCTGTACCGCTTGATTTAGCGCTACATATTCTGCCTTAGTAGTTGAAAATGCTAACGATTATTGCCTCTGTGAACACCAGGCTACGATTCCATTTGTTATTATGAAAATGAATCCTGATGTTGATCGTCTTGTTGTTGTAACATCGGCTTAGTTTGCATCACTGTATTCACACAATTTAAGTTTCACATTAGAATCATCTGATTTTGTTTCCTTTAGATCAAAAAATTAACAGCAGATTTTTAAATTTTTTGTTCCAGCATCTGGGTGCCTGTTTCCGCCCATATAAGATCCGTTGAAGTTTGTAAACTAATGTAGTTCCATCTTTGTATCCTTTTGGCTGATTTATATGAATCTCTTCTTCGAAATCACCATATAAAAAGCTGTCTTGATGTCAAATTGTCTAAGTTTCAATTTTCTGGCTGCTGCTATGGATAGTATTACTCGTATAGAGTCATACCTTACAACTGGACTAAAAATTTCTTGAAAATCTATTCCATGCACTTGTGTATAGCCTTTGATTACTAATCTGGATTTAAATCTGTCAACTTTTCTATTTTTCTTGAGTTTAGTTCGATATACCCATTACCCAGCCATTATTAAGAGCCCTTTTATTTGCTGGTAAATCTACTAATTTCCAAGTTACATTTTCGTTTAATGATGACATTTCTTCATTCATTGCTTCTTTCCAATTTTTTAAATTTTATTGTGTCATAAAGTCCTTTGCTTTATATACTATAAATGCAATATAGCTAGAATTCCCCATACTGGTTACAAAAATATTCTAGAAATCTTAAAAATGGATTCTTTAAAAACCCGTAGGATTACTGCCTATATCTCTTTTCTCTTCAAACTATTAAATAATGAAATTGATAACCCATTTCTATTAAGCCTATTACACTTTAAAGTACCTAACCATAACACTCGCAATAATAATTTATTTTTTATTCCTCAGTTCTCACAAAATTACATGATAAATCACCCAATCAATATTTTAATGTCTTATGGTAGGTAATAATCTTAATGATCATAACCTATTTAAGTAAATTATTATCTGCTTTTCTTTATATTAAATTTTTAGTTAATTTTTAATATTATTTTATATATTTATATGTATTTATCTTTATATTATTATTAAGCTACTTTATTTTTAATATTTTTGATTTAATATTTCACTTTTATTCTATATGTTTTCATATATTGTATATAATCTATTAACTAAATATTTTTTTACCATTGTTATTGTTATCACTGTATTTTAAATTGGACAATTGTCCGTAAAATAAATTAATAAATACATATAAATATAAATAGCTTCTTGATATATAACTGGATCGTAAGATTTTGAATAATATGTTTCTACTCTTATTTTATTGGTTTTTTTATATTTTGTCTATTTCTGAGTCTCATTTTTTGTAGTTTTCGAGTCTGATCTGTTTATTCATTTCATTCATCTAAATTTCGTTCTTCTTCAACATTTTATTCATCACCACTGTTATTATCTTCACTTTCAATTACCATTTCTGAAGTTGTTTCTTCCTCTTTTTTTTATTTTTGATCTCTATTTCTGTAGCGTCCTCGAATACGAGTATAACATCTCTGCTTAATGAAACATCTCTTCCATCAAAACATATATGATATACTTTAGTTTCTTCTGAACATCTGACGAATATTCCTTTTCTTCCTTTTTGGTCCCATTTTCTACATTTTTCTTTTGATATGTGAACATAGACTTCACTCCCAAATTATTTTAAATGGCTTATGCTTGGCGTTTTATTATACCATAATTCATAAGGTATTTTTTTTCATGACCTGAATTTTCTGTAAGATTTAATATATATACAACTGTATTTACTGCTTCAGCCCAAAGATTTTTCGGGAATTTTTACTGTATAGCATAGTTCTAGATGTTTCTATAATTGTTCATATTGATCGTTCAGCTTTACCATTTTGCTGTGGTGTATATGGTACGCTAGTTTCATGTTTTATAAAAAATTTATCCAAAATATCTTTGACTTCAGCATTCTTATATTCCAAGCCATAATCACTACTTAAAGTATTATCCCTTTTCTTCTGATTTTTGATTTATAAAGTGTACATCCGTATACTTAGAATAATCATCCTTGAATATAACAAAGTATCATTTACCTCCAAGAGAATTTTCTTCCATGAGTCCATAAACATCACTGTGAATTATCTGACCTGTTTTGTTGATTTTGTGCTGCACTGTGTGAATGGCCCTCTGTGTTGTTTACCATAAGCTCAAGCTTCGCAGAAAAATTTATTTTTCGTTTCGGTCAATGAAATTCTCATATGCTTTAGGTAGTTCCGAACATATTGAACATTCTGATGACTTAGTTTTTCATGCCACTATTGTAATGTGTAAACTTTTTCAGCAATATTCACTTATTCAGTTTATTGCAAAATCCTTGTTTTAATAATCATCAAAAACAATTTATTCTCTCGAACTCCAATAGCAACTGTACGATTTCCTCTTTTAAATGTACAACCATTTTTGGCTGTCATCATTTTTAAACCTTTATCAAGGCACACTCTACAAGAAAACAAATTTACTTTTAGCTTGGGTACATGTAATACATCTGGCAAATGACTGTTAACCCACTTTTTTCCAATTTTCGCTTGAACATTTATATCACCTTTACCAATAGCCATATTATGTTTTCCATCACCAATACGTACTGGTAATTGATTTTCGAATGACTCATAGTGACTGAACCACTCTCTTCTACTGGTCATGTGACCACTTGCACCGGAATCGACATACCATTTATCTGAATCACTAAATTTGCTTACCTTTGAATTTACACCAAGTAACGCATTTCCAGAATTTGATTCATTTTTATTTTTTTCCGTCTTTTTTATTCTTCAAAATCCAGTAATCACGTTTTCAGTGACCTGGCTCTTGCAATAATTACATTTTCCTGGATTTTTATCACTATTTTGTTGATATCCAGAGTAATTACTAATTTTTGAATATTTTTGTTTTTGTGTTCCAAACGACTTTTTTGCTGAGAAAGCGCTATTTTCAGCAATATTTTTCTGGACTTCATGTCCATGAGTTTATCTTGTTTCCTCCACCAAAAGTCGAGATGTCAATTTTGATAATGTTTTGTTCTCAGCTGGTATCGAATCTCATGCACTATAAAAATGTTTATGGTTTTCTGGCAAAGTCATTAAAATTTTGGTTATGAGCATTGAATCAGATATCGGTTCACCTAACTGTTTTAGTTGTCTGCTTAAATTTTCCAATTTTGATATATGCTGTGCTATATTATCATTTTGATCCATAACATAACTATACAACTTTTGCTGAATCAACGTAATATATGTGTCAGAATTTTTTTTACATACACTCAGTAATTTCTCTCACATACCTTTCGTAGTGTTGGAATTCATTATGTAGTCTAATTACTGCTAATTTATAGATGTAACAATGAAACGTTGAGCAGAATTTTTCAGCATGTACCATCAACCATTTTTGCTGTACTTGAATTAAACGAAATTGTGCTTCTGCGTCAGAATCTTTACCCAGTTTTATTATTTGAGTTGGATATTTATAATTTTCATCTGTTACAGTAAACAATGCCTCATATGATTTTAATATTACTGTCATCTGGAATTTGCATTTTGCCCAATTTTCATTGCTGTTTAATTTATTAATTTTAATAGATTCGTTTTCAATGTTAGGTAACAAATTTTCTGTACACTGTCTGCATACTATTAAATTTACCAAAAACGTTTTACTCAATTTATATGATCGACGCACTTACTACACAAACGCATTTCGATTTTTTTCAACGATCGATTATATTACAAATTCCTATTTTTAAAAAAATGTCCGGGTACTGGGCCCATAACCTGTTGAATGGAATAAGTTATATCAGAATGAAACATATAAGTTAGAAATAAGAATATATAATGTAAAAAATGTTTAGGTGTATTACAAAGAACGTGCAACGGCAACGGGTAGCGTAGCTCGACTGCTACAATAACTATATCTAACATTATACTGAATGTACAGCTAATTATAATATTATAATATATACTATATATACTATCAATAATATAAAAATCAATTGTGTGTGTATCACCACATCCAAGAATGGAATATATCAACATAACCTTTGTCCCATTCTAATTGATGTATAATATGTTCCTAATCTACATTATGTATCATATTAACTAACTAAATCTAGTGGATGAATTGTTTAATATCAACAATCCATGTCGACATGTCTCACGTCTGGTTGTAGCAGGAAGATTTCAATTCGTTTATTGGCATTGGTTATATTTTAAAGGAACGGAGGTATAAAAATATTAGCTACCCAATATATATTTTGGATGTAATTAAAGAAGGAATTATACATATTGAGACTAAATCGTGAGAGAAAAGTCCGTGGAAAAAAGTCTGGGAAAGTAAAAACTCTTTTATGTTAACATGCTGTAGGTATTTTATTTTCAGATGATGGAACTATTTTTTTTTTCGATATAAATAATTGTTATAATCATGTGATATAGGTATATATAGTATATAATATTATATGGGTTTCTAAAAGGTATAGCCTTAGTATTATTATTGTTATTGTATATATACACCGTTGTATTATTATTAACATTACGTAGCATACAAAATGTACTTAGCAAAATTAATTTTGTGAAGAAAAACTTTATACCATAAAAAAATAATACGTTCCAAATTTTTTATGGTATACACCTATAAAAATTTACCAAAACACAATAATGATATGTAATTTTGAAAAATGGTTCAAAACGCTCGTCCATAGCTATATATAAAAACGAAGTGAAAATACTCCATTGTATAAAGTTGTATCGCGCGTTGCGCAAGTGTAAATAAGAATTTGATTTTTAATATCTACAAAAATGTTTTATTATATTTCCACATTTAAAAGTATCTTTTGTCAAATTAACAGAAGTTTTATGAAAAGTAATTGTTTAAAAAACGAAATTTCAGTATCATATTAATATATTTATCTACTATTCTTTATAGATGATTTCTATATAAGGTTGTCTTATGACTTTATAGATATGAATAATTATTATTATTGTTATAGATATTATTTATCTCAAAATTAATAATTAAAAATATTTGAGCCATTTTTAAGTAAAGGTGAATCAATAATTGAAGAAGATTTTATGGACGAGAATATTTTTATAAATTAAATTAAGTGTATATAACATATTATATACAAATATAATTACTTACATTACATTTTATCAGAATACTTTTATAATTATTTTACAAATTAGATCTTAGGTATCTTTGTTAGGTTATTAAATTACATTAAAATCAATCTATTTATGTGAATTAACATTTAATTTAATAGAAAATTTATTAAATTAGACAATATATATTGATGTTGAGTTACTTGTAGAATTTTTATTTAGACTATATACACTGATTTTAGTCGTAATATTACATATTTGTTACGAGTTAATATTAATAAGCGGTAGTTAATTTTTTATGTATCATATTTGGTATGGGAATTAATAAAATATAATGAAATGCATTTTATAGATCAAATTTTTATATTTTGAAGTTAGAATATGTGAATTTCGGTCACTATTGGAGTTTCAGAATGTTAAGTTATGTTCAAAACTCACTTCGGGATAACTGTTTTACCACCATTTTATATAGACATACCTATAGTAATTTCATGTTATTTATTATTATTTTGTTTCTTTGTTTAAATCTATATATTTTAATGATATTTCTTAATTACTTACTTAACTATTATTATTATAATACTTTTTTTTTTGTTCATATATATATATATATATATTATTACACATTGTAGCATTTAATAATTGTTGTGCTATAATAATGTTTCATTCAAATAATGTATATTTAAAAATTTCAAGAAAATAAAGTTTTTGGAACCAATATTAACCAGTTTTATAATTTGGGTTCCGGTTCAATTTCGATTTTAGAGAAAGAGGTTCCGGTACCTGTATGGTTCTACTTATATTTTAGGGTTCCGGTTCTGGAAACGGTTAATTTCGGTTCGGTTTTAGGTCCTGTAATATATACTGTAAATTAAATATGTACGACAACGCCATTATAAGAAAATTAAATAATAAATATAAATATAAATCAGTAAAAACATTAAAATAATTATAATGATGATGTTATAATTGCATTGGTAAAATATTATAACGCCTCCAAAATACAGATACGGTTACAATATTTAATGGTGGCCAGAATTATAAAACCATTCATTGTCATATCATGTATACTATAGTTTTTTATTATAAAAAATAATACTTCATATTTTTATGAACTTCTTCTTCTTCTCCTTCGCCTTCTCTCCCAACTATTTGGGGTCGGCCACCCTAGTCCTACACTTCCACTTAACTCTATCTCCCGCTTCTTCTTCACTTACTCCCACCTTCCTCATATCAATCGCCATTACATCCCCCCATTTCTTTTTCGGTCTTCCCCACCCCCTTTTACCAACAACATGCATTTCCTTTACTAATCTTACTGCCTCAGTCTCTTCCCTCCTTAATACATGCCCGAGCCATCTTAATATATTCTCTCTCATTTTGTCTACTATCGAAACTACCTCTATACTACTTTTGATATACTCATTCCTTATTTTATCCTCTCTAGTAACTCCACTCATCCACCTTAACATTCTCATCTCAGCGACACTCATTCTCTGTTCAAAATTGTTCATTTTTTTATGAACAATACGTCAATAATTGTCAATTGTATCAATTTTCCGAGGGGAGATATAGTTGGGAGAGATTTTATCACGATCATATTAGACCGTGGAATTTGTTCTTCGAATTTTTATACGGTCGGACATTTTTTCCTTCAAATTTTTTACCTTGGACTTTTGGTTGTCAACTAATGGAACCAAAGATCATGGAAAGAGCATAGAGTGAAGAATATAACTCAAAGTATAGGTTGGTGAATTATTTATATTATGATTGACTTTAGCCTTGAATTTAACACATTCGGGAATGGCTGATGAAGAAAAGAATAATCAAGTACTTACAAGGAACGCTTCTGCGCACGACACAATTCTACGGTTATACTTCCTTGATAATTATGCCTGTGTCATATTACCTATTTATCTATCTAGAAAGAGAACTTGTACTTTGCATGTGCATAGGTTTTCTCAAATACTAGTTACTATAGTTTGCATGTAAACCTAAAAGGACTATTTAAAAATGTTTACAAAGGGGAAAAAATACAAAACAGCATAGTGAGGGAGCATCATAAAAATAAAACATAAATTCATCTGGACTATATTATAATAAAATAATGTCTGTTCCCAGTAATATGAGGTAAAGATGGTAATTCGAGGATAGTAGAACTTTAGGAAGTTTAACAATGAACTAGATTGAGAATAATGGGAGCCGGAAAAGTATAGTGTAACATTAGTGATGATGGAGCATAGTAGGAATCAGGAGATATTGCAGACTCAGTTGCAACATAACAGAAATGTAGTATAATAACACTATAAAATAAAAACAATAAATGTGGTATCTTTTTATTTTTATTAGTTGAAGCTAGAATTTAAACTTTTATTGCCGAATTTAATGAAAAAGCCATAAACATACAATATTATACATTACAATTTATCTTAATGTAGCTTAAGTATATTGTTCATTTTACCATTTTATTTTATTTTAATAGTTTTTTAACTAGCTATGTATGTACATTAGTGTAGGTATTTATTTATTTTGAACAAATAACTTCATTTTTATCAATTTTGTCAATATTTATAATTGTTTTTATATTATATAATATATTATTTAGCTTTCTTTACAGTTATATTATCTGTTTGACAAAATTATATATTATGTATATGAAATGTAATATATAACAATCATTTTTCACAGAAGGGGAAGGAGACTTATCATTTTCAGGTAAACTATTTTTATTTCAAAAATAATAATGCACTTATATCATAATTTACATTTTTATAGTAGAAACATAATGTCGGATGACCCAGTGGCGTACACAAAAATTCTTAATAGGGGGGGGGAGTGATTATATTTTTTAAGTAGTGAGTTATTGTAGCTTTACATCTGACCTCGAATTCTACAATTTACACAAATATAACCCAATATTGGAAAAATCATTTTTTTAAATTTTATCACCTAAATATGGTATGAAAATAAGTATTGGTAAAATATTACAGTAGGTTATAAACATAACACATGTTTTCTAATAGTTTTTCACATATTGTATATACAAAAGTTCATAAAAGACAATTTAGATATTATAAGAGACGAAACACAATATATTTTTTTCCACATACTAGTATTTTTGTAGATTCAATACAATCAGGGTCCTCGTCAGAAAATGGTGAGGAGGACCATACTCCCTTGAAAACAGTTGGCAAAACATAAATTTAATAACCTTTTTTTTATGTTTTAAAGAAAGTATTTAAGAATTTAATTGGAAAACTATAAATTGTTCGATATTTATTCGGACAAATCAGAAAAAAAGTTGATGTATTTTTGTTTTTTGCACTTCAAAGATGTATTTTTGAGACACCAAATATTTCATTAGGACGGCCGTGAATAAAATGTTTTCAAGTGTTAGTTTATCGTTATATACATGGTTTATATATTCCAAGCCGTTCGTTGATTTTATAATATAACATAATTATTACAATGTAAATTTACGACGATAGCACAGATCGAATTAGTAAAAACTGGTTTAAGTGCAACACCTACCGGGTACATTCTTTGTATGTATAACTTCTTTTAAGTGAGACTAATTGTAACTTTAACACTTTTTTAATGCAAAACCTTGAATTTGAAACCCAATTTGGGTATGACACCTTGTAAGTGTAACTTTTTTAGAGTCAAACACCGCATAAGTGGAATGCCGATGACTGAAGTTTTTTGAGAAATAATAATTTTAATTAATTAATTTTCAAAATATTTGGTCTGCAGCAAAATTTGACGTTCGCTTTCTAGAAGATGTCTTTTACACATAAAGTTTTTCTGTTGTAATTTGACAAAGTAGATAGTTAATTCAAAAATGTAACGAACTCACTTTTCTCAGATTTTCACATAACATACATAAATTATATTTAATAAAATTTTTTGAAAAATACCACAATAGTATAATATAGTAGGTACCTACATATGTAAATTCGGTGAGACTTATCTTCTTTAGTTTTATATATATAGAAATGTTTGAAAGTTCTCTCAATAAAAGTTCACCAGAATATATTAATATAGATATAATTATAATTGTGAAAAATACTACAAAAGTCCGATGATTTTAAGTCAATTCATTACTATGAAATATAAAAAAATATAGTAAAGGTACCTAATATGTGAATCAATTGGTCGGACTTACCGTTCTCGATGTTTTATAAATCTATTGGTCCCAGATGAGAATATATAAATGCCCAAAAAAAAAAAAAAAAAAAAAAATACAAACTTGCACAGGGTATTAAAACATATATTTGGTACAATATTATACGTATTATACGTAGGTAGTTCAAACGAACAGTAAAATATGTAATAAATATAATGATAAATACTTAATAATAAAAGTTGCAACGATAAGAAAATGCAAGGTTGGGCATTAACGTGTTAAAAGTTAAAATTAAGTTAAAATGTTAAGTTAATTTTAATTAAGCTACTTAACACGTAACTTTTAACTTAATAAATTACTTCTTTATTAAAATTAACGTATTAACTTCAAGTTAACTTTATACAAAAGTATCTAAATTAAGTTAAATTTTGCCCGAAGAACAATGCAAATTTTTTAATGGGATTTTACTTTTTGGTACCTATACACAATTTTAGTAGGTAATTACTTAGAATAGCATGTACGCAATTGTTAAGAATCGATGTACCACTCATGCACGCACACGCCACGACGTTGGCCGTTCATGAATATTGGGCTGAGCCCGGTCTTTTTAACTACATGGAGGCTGGTATTTATATCCATCCAGTATAGAAAATATATTGAAGTAGAAGGTACTGCCTATTTTACACTATATTAAGGTATCTTGGCAGTTAGAAGTTATTTTCTGATTTCTTATTTATGCATGGGTTTTAAAATGACGTGTTGTATTTTTATTTTTACATGTACCTACACACATTGAAAAATGTGTGTTAATTCAACACCAATTGCTATTAATATTATACACATTTGCACGTTATTTTTGAGCTAAGAGTCACTTGGTGTTGATACAACACTATTATGATGTTAATCGTCTATTCTAGAATCTATACTGTATTGATGTTTTCTTAACCATCAAATATTTTAAAATAACAACAACTAATGTTTAAAGTAAGTATGTTTTATAGTCACGTAACTTGGATATTGTTTGTTAATATAACATTAGTTGGATGAATAAATAGCAATTACTTGTCGTTATATCGATATCTAAATATAGAAACAACACCGATGTATTGTTATATTAACCTTAAGAATGAGTTAATTTATTGTTTTAATTTAATACTTAAATGTAGAAATAACACCAATCAATTGTTATATTATCTTTAAAAACGTGTTCATTTAGCATTCAAATTTAATATTTAAATGTATAAATAATAACTATTTATTGTTAAATTAAGTTCAACTTTTTTTCCGAAACTTTGTGGCCACTTACATTGTCTATTCAAAAATTACAAAAATATACATAACTTAATATGGTAGTGTAGTTTCAATATTTTTAATAGTTGGTAGAAAATAATTAATTTTATTTATTTTACCAACACATAATATTATTTGCTCTTTTACTAGAAAGTAAAAATATGTACCTATAAAGTCAACTATTTGTACGTTGTAAAGAATAACCATCCGTTTTTAACTTTTTACGATATTATAGGTATATCGAATTTTTTTCCTAATTAGGAAATTTTAACTTTTAACTAAGTTAAGTAAATTTTTTTTTCATAGTTAACTTTTTAACTTTAAAAGTTAATAAAAATATACGAATAACTTTTAACTTAACTTAGCTTATATTATTTTCAATTAACTTAACTTAACGAGTTAAAAAATATCGTTAACTTGCTCAGGCTTGAGAAAATGTATTAACATTTCATTCACATATCGCATATATCAGATTAACATTAAACACTCGTTATTCTCGCAGACGCCGAGATCGAGAAAAAAAAGACGAAAAATATCAAATCGGCATGATGGAATTCGAACCGGTATACACGTATCAAAATTTCATTTAACAATTGATGACCTATACCACAAAGCTATTTATTCGGATGATAATATGATCGACATTTTTCGTATTTAAACTATTCAGATAACAGACGGTACAGTATTTCGACTCATAGTATAGGTAGTATAGGTACCTTCATATATATTCGGAACAAACGTCTTGGTCGGACGAAAGTCAGACGATTTAAAATACAATATACTAAAATATGGTGAAGATGCCTACTATTTGAATCAGTCGGTTGGACTTATCGTTCGGTGTTTTATAGAACTGATGTTCCCAAATAGAAATCTACTATCTACTAATCTAATAGAATTGTTCCAGAAAAAAAATGCGAACTTGCCACGGAGTATTATAAAGGATACTATTATAGTAGGTAGTTTAAAAGAATGGAGCGAAATATAAAAATACCTAATAATAAAAGTTGCAACGATAAGAATATTTATTAAGATTTCGTTCGCATATCACGTACATTAGATAAATATTGTTATCTCCATAGACGTCGAGATCAAGAAAAAAAACGCAAAAAATATCAATTTGAACCGGTAAACCCGCATTGAAATTTGGTTTGACAATGAACGCCCTATACCACTAAGCCACTAAGCTATCTAATCCAGATAATAAGACAGTCGAAGTTTCTCGAATTTAAACGATTAAGATAACGGACGGTACCGTATTTCGACTCATAATATACATACCTACAAATAATGAGAACAAACGTCTCGGTCGTAAAGGAACGATTCGTAGACAGAGAAATATCCAGTCGAGCGTTAAAACGTCCTAAGTCCTAAAACGCTAAGTTTTCTCTTCCACGAAAAACCGTCTATTCGGAGTTAACATATTTTATAATAGATTATGAAAAAAGCATAAATGGTAACTTTCCTTGTAGCCATGTAGTTCAAGGTTATTGGGCTGATTTCATTGAGAACATTAAAATTTATAATATGAAAATAATATAACAAACGGTAAAATACAGCTGTAATTATTTTAGCTTATGGGGTAGGTGGTTAAACCCAGTGAATTTCCCACATAAATACGCCACTAGACTGAATAAAGAGTGGAGGTAATTAGTATTTACAGTAAAGCGCCCAGATTGTCTGTAAACGCTTAAAAAAATATATATCGGGTGACAAAACACTTGTTCTTTTAATGGGTTAAAGACATAAATAATAATTAATTCATACAAGTTCCCATGCAAAATTATTATCTAATCTTATAATATTTATAATTATTGTTGTAAATACATATATAAATTTAATATTATATACTAGCCGACCGGTCACAGCTTTGCCAGTGATTGGTTGTTTATTTTGCATTCAGACGATATGTAGAATTTTTTATTAAAATTTTAATGTGATCGGCAAGTAAATATAAAAAAAACGGGTATTGAAAACGTATTGAAATGTTTCTAGCGGCGTTAATAATAAATATATTACATTTTTATTAAAAATGAATGCAGATACAAAAAAAATGCTAATTAATCTGTTGTTGATAAAGAATTTTAAAAAACTTCTGAGTGCATAACGTTTTTTGTTCTATCGCCTGTTGAAATTAAGATCATTAGATGATTCAGGTCCCCAGTTCGAGAAAATCCCACGTATAATTTTCCATGTGAAAAGCACTCTGAACGAAGATCTACGCCAACTTATCTAAATGTTTAACTTTGAGCTTTGTTAATCGTAATCGCGAAAGAAACTTTTACAGGAAATTGAAGCCGTTTGAATGAAAACGGCAAGTCGGTTGAAATCATGGGAATTCTTGGAATAAATGCAATTTCTCCTTTTGCTGGCCCAGCTCATCCTGAGGTTTGTGGGGGTTTTGCCGTTTCCAGCCCCGCAGTCACCTTATATTAGCGCTAAGCACTATTCAAGAGGGCTAAAGGGCTTCTGACCCACCACAAAGGCAGGCCAGCGTCGATATAGGGCCGACGAACACCGATACCATCATCCGTATACCGGGGGTACCGTACTGAACAGGAACGGTGTGCTTGGCAGAGATACCGTTTCTACCTTCAGTGGGGTCGCAGTATCTAGTAACTACTTCCCCTGATTCTGGCCAAGGGCAACCTCCGGTGATGGTGTCCACTGGTAGATGGGTCGTGTGTCCCGGGAGGAACCCGAAGGCCGTTCAACCGTTACGCAGATCCGCTTGGTAACCACTCTCGTCCTGCAGGACAGCCCCTTTGAGTCCTACACCAACGTCACCCTGCCTCCCGACTCGTGGGCCGTGCGACAGGTTGCCACGATGGGGCACCGATCGCTATTGACGTGGTCGATGGGGCATCCACCCTCCCCAGAGTAACTTTTTACATCACCTTAGGATGTCGACGCTCCGAGAGGCGTCTACCAGTTTCCGGTCTCTGCACCAGTGGCACATTGGTATCCATAGTGCAGTACTGTCGGGTGACGGGTTCAAATGGTAGCATGCCCGGTACAGTCCAAGCACTCAGTCACGTTAGATGCCCGAAGGCGTTGCCCATCCAGCACCACGAGGAGGTGTGACGATGAAACCTGAGCAAATTGCTATGGCTGTGGTTTCACTGGATTTTGCTGGCCCAGTAAGAATTAAGGCTTCTATAATTTTATTTCGCAAAGATTTTATTTGTAGTCTTATATCGTTATATAAGTTTGGTGGATTACGTAATAATGTAATTGGAGCACCAATTTTTAATTTTAGCTTATGGGCAGTAAATCCCGAAGCAGAAAGAGAATTGAGAAATTCTTGTGGATAATGAATAGCATCATCTATTGATGTAAATATATCAATAGATATAGATAGATAGATATTCATGTGAGTCTTCATAGAATTTTAGAAGGATGCTGTCATTTTTTTCTTCTGCTGTTACATTTCTCGGAGATATGGTAACTATTTCACATAGCCACTGATAAAATTTATTGGACAGATTAAAAATATCAGGATAAACTGCAGAAATCAATTTTTCAACATTATTTATCACTCGTCCATTCGTGTGATTGACAGAAATGTAAAAATTTTAATTTTCTAAAGTTCCATTTTCAATTTTCAACCACTGTGCTGGAAAAATGTTCTTTCTGCATAAATAAACTCTCCTGTTTGTTCGCAAATAAAGTTTTTCAACATTGCTCCATATAGGGGAAAATTTTAAGCAAGCATCAATAACATCAGCTAGAGTGCCCTTAGAGATCACTGGTAATGTTTGACGGAAATTACCAGCAAAAACAAATGTTATGCCACCCAAAAGCTTATTGTTACACTTAAGATCTTTTAATTTTCGATCAATTTTTTCAATATGTGCTATGTGACTCATTGTACACTCATCCCACACAACGAATAAGATTTCTTGAAGAATTTTTCAAGTGGGCCATTTTTACTAATCGGACAAATTAATTATCTTTAAAAAAATACATTTAATGGTAACTTGAAAGTCAAGTGAGCAGTTCTGCCGTCACTGAGGAGAGTCGCTGCTATACCTGATGAAGCAACTGCTAATGCAACTTTACCTAAAGATCTAATTTGAACCAACAAAAAATTAATTAGGAATGTTTTTCTTGTACCACCCAAAGTATCTAAAAAAAATAATCTTCCTTGATGATTCATTAAACTTTCTGTAATAACATTAAAAACATATTTTTGATCATCTCTAATTTCGGTAAGTTGATTTCTACAAATTCTTGTAATTGTTTATTATCCTCAGAACGCCTAATCGAGAATGCTAAAGAATTAGATGCATTTTCATTTCGAACCGGTGAGTTCATTTGAAATTCAGTTAAATATTTTTTAGACAGACAAACAACCTTATCTTCTATTTCAATCAAACCCCTGTTAAATATTTCATCAAAAAAAATTAATTACGATTCATCTAATCGAGTGCGCTCTGTGTGAAGAATATCTCCACAAAAATCATTTCTGAATTGTTCCCACAAAGATTGAGGTTCAGGCGGTTGGAAGAAAACTATGATTATTTCGAATAACTTTCTTAACTTAGAAGGACTTTCTGAAACACTTTCATCTGCTAGAGCGTTTTTCTATAGCTCGTCATTTTCTAAAAGCCCAAGAGTAAAATAGGTATCTTCAAAAGTCGCGTGAATGACCTCGTCAACGGTCCTCAAACTTTCAAATAAGGTAGGACTTTGTATATAATTTAGTAACAATCTTAAATAAAAGCACTCACTTTGATTAGGGTGAATCATGTAAACTCTACTAATGGTACTGTCTATTTTTATTCTTGGTCAACCCGGAACACCTTTTTCACGTCTCTTTCTTAACCAGCCTCGGCTGTCATCTCATATATAATAAGAAGTAATTTCATGATAGAACAGTGTTTTTGCAAAATCATTATGTGGGCAAAGTTCAAAAAAAGCGGTTAATGTCATTTTTCTTGGATTTTCAATAACTTGTTGAAGATTATTAGCATTAAAGTAAACACGCTGTCAAGTGCTTAACTGTTGGATTTCTATTATGGATTTCAAGATTGAAAATTCTCCAAAACGCTTCAGAATTACATATGTATCGACAATTCAATTAATTTGCAATCTCATTGTTTTCATTATTAACAGAAAAAGTAGCTCTATCTGGTCCTTTATTAATGTATTTACATATGTCTTTAATTGCTTTAACCAAATGACAGTATTCAACTATTCAACAATAATATGCGCATTAAAGCACCTAGATAACACTGGGCAATAAAGTACAAACCAACGATTGTCAACCACGATTTCTGTTTGACGTTGAACTTTTAATATTGCAGTATAACTTACATCATATGGTGATCTCCATCAGTAAGTCGAATAATCATCATCTCCAGTTTGAGTTTTCTTGACCAATTTGCGAGGGTATTTCTTACTACATTTTCCATTATTCATAAATGGCGATCTAATATTTAACTCGCCATATGGGTTGTGAATCATATTCTTGCATACTATTTCATAAAGTATAGGATCTCTGTCTTTGTTTGGTATCTCGACAGAAATAATTTTATGAATTTCAGCTATCTGAATTTTTGTTTGTAACCATAATAGAGTGTGGAGGTGTGGCAAACCTCATTTTTGTTATTCAACACTATAAACATGACAGTATACTTCTCCAAAAATACATTTATTTTTTAATACACGTATAAACTTTTTTAGTTTGAGATGAAAAACTCATTCATGTAACGTGGGGAGCCAGTAAAAGTGGAGGGAAGAATTACTTGTTGCCTCAAGTTATTAGCATTAATATCTGCTTCATTGTTAATAGCATCTCGAAGGTGAACATAATCATTCGCACATAGTTGTTATTGATGGTTAAAAATAAAGTGTAATCTTTCAGAAATCATTTTCGCCATCATGTCTACGGTGCATTGACTGAATAGGTTTTGTAATAATATAGGTGATTTAGACTTATTTCTCTAACCATAAGTATGTGAGAAGTAAAATTGCATGCACAAGGCAATTTTTGTTCGATTTTGGTTATATTTCTGTAAAATATTAATGTGATATCCGTCTTTACCTCTAGTATACATTAACGGATATTGCAGTGTATCATAATATCTATTTAATTCGAATACTTAACTATATTTCTGGGACCTTTATCTTTATTAACTAATAATACAGCTACTTCATCATTTGTAGGTACCTTATATTGACCTCTATGTTCTCCTTGAGGAATTCGATCTACGTGAATAATTAACTTAAAGTTTTGCAATTCATCAACAGACTTTGGCTCTAGATTAGATCTGAAGCTCTGTATGGGGTGATTAAATATTTTCACACAAAACTGTTTGTAATGATGTAATGAGACCTCTTTTTAAATTTGGAATCATACTTGTTTGAGTAGATATTTGATCTGACTGCGACATAAAATATATAATATTTATATTAAAAATATACATTACAAATATAATATTTGTAAAAATTTAACATTATTTCCAATTTTGGGTAATAAACTACCTATCAAATGATGCACTTGACTCTGAATTTTAAAAGTGGGCATGAAGTTCCCTTCAACTATTTCGTTTGTTCCAAACGCTGTCATTTGTACCAGAGTATTATACCGCCTAGAATTATCATAGAAATGTTTTAATAGGGGGTGAGAATTATCAATTAAGCATTTAATTAGGTCCGGAGGATCCTCCAATTAGTGTAAAACAACTCTACCCTTAGCGCAGCAAAGTCCATGGGTTTCATCTTTCCATTTTTTTGCATGAAACTTTGGCATAATGCATTCTTTGGTTCTATTTGAAGCGCTGGAATATTTAAATAATCAATCTGTGATCGGTAATTAAACACTGATTTCAGACTTAAGCGTTACGTTGCTGGTGTGCAAGTCTTGGTGTGTTCTCTTGATGCCTTCTGTTATATATTCGAGTACCATTGACAGTTCTCTTGTCAATACGTGCTCTAGGCGCTTTCGGTATGATGATGAATTGGCAACATATCTGAAATTTAACGGCTACCATGTTTTAGTATGCCACATGTGGCATTCCGAGTGCTAATGCTAGCCTTCTACTAGGTAAGCAGTAGGCATAATTTCCAGTGTTGTGTTATCGTGAATATTATTATTAATAAAACAGGATATATCTGATAAAGGGCGATAAATTTAAGCCAAAATGTTTTATTGTTATCATTTTCAGTCGTCATAGTTATAAAAAATAAATTTTATATTAAGTGAATCCTATAATAATAATAATAGGTAATAATAATAGTATAAAAATATATATAGGCCCAAAAATGAGTTTTCCAAAACTTTATACTTATTTTGTATAAACAAAAGTGGTACTAAAACTTTCAGAAAGCTGTCAGGTATAACAGTAAAAAAGTTCAGCCAAATCGGTTTAGTAGTTTTCTCGGTTAGCGCGGTCGTAGAAAACCCCTTACAATTTTATATAGTAGTATAGACGATATATTATTATTATATTAATATTAATATATTTAGAAAAAATTTTATGAAATTATTTTATAACTACATATACTCATATATATAGAACTACTAGACGGCCGAATTCTCTATACAGCTCGTATATTATTATGAAGCACGGCTTTAGATAGAATGGTTACACCACGGCTTATGTTAACTCATGGTTAAATCAGGACCAAAAAGTTCTCTGACAATATCAGTTTTCTCACGTCATACTAGCGCTCTTGTGGCAGATTATTACATTACTATAGGCTTTTATTTCCTGTGACAGTATATTACAAAATAAATAGCGCTGCAGTTACGTGATTTTTTGATGGTTTTTGGAAGAATCTACGAAGGACATCTTATCACACGTCCTTGTATAACCATTCTATCTAAAGCCGTGCTATGAAGTCAGCCACCATATGCAGTGTGGGTAACATCACAACTCTTATCAATATTATGTGGTGGTCTTATATAGTACTTACCTAATATGGAGATACCATTCTGACTAACAATTGACGCGCATAAGAGAAAATGAAAATGCCAACATTTTTAACCATACTTGTATACGTTAAATGCAATTAATTTATTTAGTCTTTTAATAATGATAATATTATTTTTTTAAAACAGTAAAATGTAATTATATAGTATACAATTTATAGTCCTAAGTCTGTTGAATGAGATATTTAACAAACTATGTACATTGTTGTATGTAGTTATTTATTTTAAACAAATAATTTTATTTTCATCAATTTTCACTTTCGTAGATACGTATAAATATATTTTTATTTTATATTATATAATAATTTATAATCACTCTTATATTTATAAAATGTATTATATAGCTTTTATTAAAACTATGTTATTTGTTTAATAAGTTTAATAAATTTAATATTTTATGTATATAAAATCTAATATATACCAATAATTTTTTATAGATGAGGAAAAAGACTCATCATCTTCAGGTATACCATTTTTATTTCTTAAATTTTAGTTCTCTTAGATCATAATTTATTATTTTTTAGAGTATAATATCGGGCGAATAAAGAGCGGTGAAAGTCGGTATTATCAGAAAGGAGCCTAAATGTAAACGCTTAAATATATATATATATATATATTGGATGACTAAGCTTGCTTATACTCGTATTATTGTTTTTTTAATGGGTAAAAGACATAAATGAGAATAAATTCATACAACGTCTTATGAAAAATTATTATTATTATTATTATCTATTCTTATAATATTTATAATTATTGTCTAAAATACACACACACACACACACACACACACACACATATATATATATATATATATGTATTATGTTATATATGATATATTATTACTATATTAATATTTATATAATTCAAATTAATTTTATGAAATTATTTTATATATACCTGTACCTATGGCCGACTTCTCTGTACAGCTGTTTTATCATTACATAAAGTCGGCTTGTATATTATACACTATACAGTGTGGTTAATTTTATATCTCTTATCAATATTATCGTGATTATACAACAGAATATGTTAATAGTTATACTATATAGTATCTAATAATATGATAAGGCCGTTCTGTCAGATAATTGAGTCGCATAAGAGAAAATGAAAATTCTAAAATTTTTAGCAATACTGGTATACTTTATATGTATTTAATTTAATTAGGCTAATAATAATATAAATTATTTAAAACAATAAACTGTAATTTTTACAGTATACAACTGATAGTCCTGTCTGTTAAATGGGAAGGGAAATAAAATAATAGGTAATAAATAAATATACAAATAAATATATAAAATGCTTTTGGTTTGTGATTGATGGTGATTGGTAAATGAGTCATTTTTTAAGTACAGTTGAGTCATTTAAAAAAATGATGCTAATTCATACAACGTTAGGATATTTTTTTGTTTTGTTCTTTTCATATTATTTTATATAGTTTCCAAAAAATTCATTTTTTTGACGAACAATTAATTAATAATTTATATTATTAACTTAAGAATAGTTGAATAATCTATTTGTTTAATTTAAGTATATTAATCAACATTTATTATGTATAACAATTCATACTCCATGAAATAACTAAATAACAAATATAGTCAATGTTTTTACCCGATAATATATTTTATAAAGTAAATATTATATTTTTATTGTTAATAAAATCTTATTAAGTAAACAGTATTTAAATTGAAACATTTGTAGAGAATATAACTAAAGTTATATAGGAATATAATATATATCTACCAATATACTTTTATTATTTTTATTTGTAATTTATTATTAATAAATAAGGAATATAATTTGTAAAGATTTAAAATGTATTTCATTTGTGGAAGAAAAGGAATGTACAATTTTAAATAAATATAAATATCATCGTTAATATAACATATTTTTCCATATTTGTACTCAAATACAATATGATAGTAGGTAATGTAAAAAATAGGAATGCAGTTAAATATAATACACATTCTTCGGCTAGTAGTTAGTAGCTAAATTACAATGTAGTAGTTTAAATTTAAAAAAGTTTAAACATAAAAAAAAATTTTATTATGTAATTATTTCTAGTAATTTTTTATGTCAAATTAAAAGACTAAGAAATAATTTTAGTGTAAATCAATTGGTTTAAAATTTCGATCGAAAACCAACGGCAGTAATATTTTTTAGACACATTAATCATGTGATATATTGAAAATATTAAATTTACAAAAATCAAACCATCGCTTGATACACTTTAGTGAGAACTATCAAAAATAAATTACACAATTTATAATCCGGCTAACTGTTAAGAGGAAGCCACACCAACAATTTTTCAATGAAATACTTGTATTACCAGTTTTCATTTTCATCAACTTACAGACATGTTAAAAACACGAAACGAAAAAAAAAAAGAAAAAAGTTATAGCTATTAACATTATCTAGCGAATAATGGAAACCGATTTTTAAATTACATATTTTATAAGCTGTTATATATATATATTATATTGATTTTTTTTTAACAACTTATTAAACGTATAAAAATACATATATCAAAAATTGGCTCCATCAGTTGCTAAATAATTGTATTCTTTATAATTAGTTTTTATTTCATTTTGTCCATTATTCTTGAATTTATAAAAATAAAAAATGTGTAAATATGATTTTTTAAACAAATGTTATGATTCCACAACAATTTAAAATGGTACTAATACTATTATAAAATTATTTTTATAATATGTTTAACTGTTATTAATTTTTTTGATTTTCATTTTCATTGAATTTAATACAAATTGCTTATACTATATATCCTTGTGTAGCGTCCTCTTAACTGTTAATCATTGACTGACTCAGTATTAGTTTTAACTAGCATTAGAGAGAGTAAGAATAAGTCTTGTTATATTTAATACGCTCTTTTCAAAATTGCACTATATTAAATAAAAAAAAAAACTCTGTGGATATTATACCTAACTAAATGGCTAATTTAGATTTAAAATAATATTATTTAGTTTCTTTTAATTACAACTATATTATATGTGGAATAAATTATATGTTTATAATATTCAATATACAATTTTTTACAGATGTCGATTCTTCTATAAGTAAACCATTTTTATTTTCAAAATAATAATTATCATAATATTATTATATTTTTTTATAAGCTCGCTTAATGTTTTAGTGGCCAATAGACATAAGCGTATAACTTCTATGAAAAACAATTTATTATGAACGTTTTATGAAAAATTATCATTATCATCTAATCTGATAATAATTACAACGATTGTAAGTAAATCTTTTGATCGTTGTAGATAAGATAAACTTGCAACAATATGCAATATAAGGAGTAGCATTTTCCATCGAATATTATTTTCTTATCGAATTTTTAAAGTTGTCGTGGTATTATATTTGACGTTTAAATAATATGTATTCATGGTAATGTAGACAATACTAATTTGTACGTTATCAAAATGTATTAAGAGAAGACAATATAGATTCTTATATTACACTGGAGCTATGCAAGAACTTAAAAATAAATAAAATTTACATGATATAATTGATCAAATGAATCTGAGCCAGAAAAAAGCATTCGATTATATTACTAGGAAATAAATTAATAATACAAAAAAATAATATAAAAACTAATAATAATAATTAGAAAATAAAGAAGCCGAAGCCACTGCCGCAACACAACAGTACTAAGAGTTAGCATAATTTTAGTCCTATTTTGCTAAGTGTGAAACGAGCCTAGTAATTTGTATGATTTTATTGTCTATATAAAGTTTCTAATGGTTAGATGACTGAATTCTGAGATAATGCTAATATCATTAGTTTCTTTGTATAGGGAATAATTTCTAGTTATATTTTCAACTCGTTGTTCAATGGCAGTAAATTTTTTTTGGAACTGTTGGTTTACATCGCTACTACTCTAGATTTAGAGGTACCAGCTTTATATGGTAATTATTATTATTATTATTATTATTATTTATTATAACATAATAATTACCATAACATTATCCATCTATTTCTAAACTATTATTTATAGATTTGTATAATTTTTACTTTGTTTTGTACAAAGTAATCTCAAAAACCACTCAACTGGTTTGATTGAGAGTTACGTTTATGGATTTGTCAGAATCCACCTTGTATCATCTAGTATCATTATTCGAGGTCAAAGTCACGAAATAGCCTTTTCCTAATTATTTCATTTTTAATATGTAGTCCAACAAAAAGTTTTATATGAAATTAATAAATAAAGGAGATAATTATCTAAAAATAGGCAATATACATTTTTCGTGTATAATAAAGACTTTTTTTTATATATACGATTTGCGAAATGTCCATATTTTTTTCAATAATTTTATATTTTATTTAATGAAAATAAGCATTTTTGTAAATATTTCGCTTTTATTCGTTGTACTAAAAAGAAGTTCAAGAACAACAATTGTAGAGGAAATAATTTTCTATAAAACAGTGTATTTTTTTATATACTTACAACTGGTTTTTATTGTTATACGGCCTTTTATATATCAATCAATAAAAATATACAGTAAAACAATTGAATTAATTTTCCTGGTGTAATGTGGAAGGGAGAAAAAAATATTAGGAAAGACTAAGTATTGAGCGGAAAAAATATCAAGGGTTACACCCTAATAAAAAAATACAAAATCACGCCTTGCCTTCTTCTGCCAAGTTTTAATCGGGTATATTGGACTTTTACTTACGAGGAAAAGTATGTAATATAATAAGACTATACATTTTGAATTAAATATTTTTGTATAGATATCATTGTTTGGCCAGAAAATACCTTAAATTATAAAATTATTCGCATAATCATATCAAATAAATGACGTTTTGTATGATCATTCATAACAGTCAAAGTTTACGTCTAACCTCGTTCTTAACCGATATTAGTAATAAAACTTTCAAGTAGACAAAATTACGTAGCTTCATCGAAAGTATCAAAATTGATGGGTTTATGTATATCTAATACATTTCGATCTAAATAGCGTAAAGAGTATTTCATTTTATATGTAGGTCAATTATGGTTTTAAGACTTTAAATTTTTTCTATTTTAATAATATCACAATAATAATTGTTTTTAATGTACAATTTGGTTTAAAATTTATTATTTCATTAATTATAGGCTATGTTACATTTAGTTTTGTTCATATTTAATTATAAAAGGTGTTTAAAAATAATACATTTATCTTAAATAAACCAGCCTTTGCGTTTTGATGACTTTTTCCTAACTGGTTTCGGATATAACTAATAGACTTCTGAAAATATTATAAAATTCATATTTAAATTAATTAATGCAGCCACATAGATTATATATAAGAATAGAAGATAACACTGAACCTTGAGGTACTCCATTGATGATAACTAGTTAATCACTTAGTATATTTAATATTCCAATATTTTTTTTTTTTTTTTTTTTTTTAGGTAAGATTGGAAACGATTTAAAGGCTTATTATAACACATAAAAATATTTGAAAAAAAGTTTTTAATGTTCAAATACTACATGAAGTGTGTATATCTATATATATATATATATATATATAAAATATATATTCCATTTTTTGTGACAATATTAGTTTTACATACTCACAGCAGGGTGATCAATATAGATATTAATTACCCCATTTCATTATTAAAATTAACAGTATTTTATGATGTTTGTCAGTATATTAAACATTATACATTTTCCAATCCGTAGTTGGTCATATACTCAGTTTTTGGAACGTTAACTTGAAAATTGAATTCGTTCATGTTCACTTTCAATACATAAAAAATTAACTCGTTCACGTTCAAATGTGTTTAAACACCTTTTAAACACGTTCACACTTATGTTCTTTCAAAAAGAACACGTTCATCTGGTCGTACATTTTAATAATTTTTAAAAAAATATACATTTTTTTTATACCTATACTACATTATCGATTCATAGAAAGTATTATTTTCATTTTATAGCAAACCCAAGAAAATTGGACTTTTAAGTATTATATTTAAATCTATTAAGGTTTATATCGAAATTTAAAAATATATTTTAATTTAATTTAAACGGCCTGAAAATTCTTCAAACTCCTTAGACATATAAACGTCCATCATATTCACGCCCTATTTGATAGAAATAAGTGAAGTTCACAAAATATGAACATGAATGCATGAACGTCGTTCTTTCCAAGCACTGCATATACTATTATGCACCAAGTATTTGATATGTTATTTGTATTTGATTTATATTCCATTGGAAATATAGCGAGACTAAAACACCGTCCTAGAATTATATTTATCACAATTTCAATTATGAGACAGAGAAGGGGGGATAGAGTGAGAGAGAGAGAGAGAGAGAAAATCCACTGGATAGGACAAAGTACAAAAGAACACAAGTACAATCTCACTGTAATAACATAGTTCACTTACTGAAAAGGTGTTTTTAATATTGAATTTCAATAAAACTGGATTAAAAAAATGTAGTATTGTTACAGGTTCTATTAGCATTGATACCAGCTTTGAGTGCAAGGCTGCACTTATAGTCGTTTCCAATCGACTTCCATTCGTGTTATATAGAAACGAAAAAGGGCAATTGATACGAAAACATAGGTAAGTCAATTTTTATTTTTCAATATAATTATACTTAATTGTAAAACGAACGAAATATTTCTTTACACTTTATGAATTAAATAAACAAATTAATATTTAGCTTATATATTATTCATTTTTATAGTGTTCAATAATGTATGCCTTTGTATTTTACATTATTATTCGTGATTAATAAAAACATTTTTCTATAATAATTATATTTTATGCTTATTGCATGTCCTCATCATGTATACGTATTATATATAATATAAATAAGTAATAAATATATAAATCAAATATTATAATTTATTATGTAATTATATATTAATATGTATGAATATTAAATACATTGAATGTATACTATGATATCATATCTGAAATCTCTGAGAATAAACTAAATAACTTTTATTGTTCAGTATCGTCATGGACGCCGCGAGGGTGATGAAAGGGGGTGTACTTGCATCCCCTGGCTTTTAAATAAAATAAATTTTTAAAAATTGAATGGTATTGAAAATATTTTATTTTACATTATTATCTATATTATCTCTATTATTTATTATAATACTTATTTTACATAATTATCTATATTATCTATTAGAATACTTATTTTTTAAATAATAAATGTAAAGACTTGGGTTTTATTTCAAATTCTTCTTGTTCTCGAGTAGGATAGAGGCTACTATCATCATTATCGGATTTTCTAATCGTAGACACTAGCCGTTGAAAAAAACTAAAATAACTTTATACTATGCACAATGCACACCCCTGACAAATTTCCTAGCTACGCCTATGGGTATTGGGGGTTTTTTTATAGTTCTAGGATCTAATAATACAATTTTATGATTTTTTTATGAGGATTAACATTATTTAAATATGATTGCTTAATACTATCTACACTAAATAACGGGTTGTCTGGTATAATATCTAAGGTATGGTTAATCATCATTTTAAAATAGGTAACAATATTGCTTGGGTTGTATGTAACGTACAAGACGGAGCGATATTTATTCGACCAATGCCTTTTATATTAAACTGGAAAGATTTTTGAGGATTCTTACAAGTTAAAGTGACAACCTCAGAACGCGTACAATAAATCTAAGAGTCTGTTTTCGATAACCGATTCCAAATACTAACATCAAGACTAATATACCTAGTTCTACAAGATTTGGGAAGGAGTTGTGGGTTTTGTAAGAGTTCAATTTCACATATCGTAGACGAAACCCTGCGCTGAATTGGTTCCTTACCTATACAAATAGTGTATG
>JAIPRL010004670.1:0-36406 GCA_025469235.1 Pemphigus obesinymphae | reverse complement strand
CACATTACTACCTCCTTTGGAGGAAAAAAAAAGAGATTTTTTTTTTTAATTCGTTTACCGGGGGAATTCGACCTACGCATGCGCGCCAATAGTCGCCTCCATGGTATTCTGTTATGTTATTATATTTGTATATAATTCTGTACTGAAGCCATCTTCGGCGTTTATCTAAATAAATAAATAAATTATGTAATAGGTACTTTACATAATATTTTAAACATATATTATTGTATAATATAAACTTAGGGATCAAAAATATTTAGACATAGCTTACTATTTTAATTAAAAATATTATTTAAATATATAATGATAGATTTGAGAATAATGTAATTTAGTGTGATGTTCTAACACAGCCAAATGTTCCATGAAGTACAGAACAGATATCCCATCCTCGAAATATGAACAAGGGTTTATCATATGTTGACTAATATACATTTATTTTCAGGTTTTTTATTTTATTTTAAAAAAAAACTTTTAGTTTCTAAAGTAAATTTGAGATCAAATTGGGCGATTTGGGTAATTGTAACGATACAATTTCACTGAGTCTTCACTTCATGTCTCTCTTGACGTTTTTACTTAGATAGGCATTTGGGGACGCAGAGTACGAGCGTGTGTTTTTTCATATTATTAATCAGTCGAGTTAAAACAGCTATAAACGTTAGTCAAGTGCAAACATCTAAATACGCCAGTCAAATTAAAATATTGAATAACGAATCATTTTTCTAATCGATTAGCTGAAACTTGTATTCCACTTCTCCTGTGGATTTAATTTTAACTGCCCTTCAAACTCAGGGTTAATCAGGTGAAAGTGTGTTTATATTTTGTATTAATATTTGCTTAATAAACATAAATCTTTGTCGTCGTTGCTATATTGTGTTAGATTGTGTTTGAGTTAGAACGAACGCAGGTCAAAGTTTCTAAGACCTGTTTAAAATAAATTAGAAAACTTTATTTATATCTGTATAACAACCTAGTTCAAAAGGCCGGTTAGTGTAGTAAGAAATAGCCAGCCGACTGTTGGATAAGATAAGGTATAGCTATTGACGGCCCCTACGCCGAATAGGAGACACGTTGCATGGGTATATTTCAGCCGACGGTAAATTATTTTGGCATTTCGTATACGACAACAAGGGTCGAACCATGCATAATTGCCCTTATTGTTCAGCTTGACGCCTGAAGTGTGGTCTTCTCTGGATATGCACATCCACGTACACGTTACCGTAATGGTGTAAACTATATATATAAATATATTTACCCATATCAGGACATTGATTTTGTAGCAGTTTAGCTATTCCGATTTTGGTTGGGGTTTTAACAGTTAACTATTTAGGTACTGGTTTAAAAATAATAAAATTAATATTCGGATATAGTGAGTAAATGCCTGTGTTAGACATTATAGCAAAATTGTCTCTCGACGCGTAAGAAGTTTTAGCAATAATAATAATAATAATAATAACAACAATAATTTATTCTAATAAATAAAACGGGCAATTGCCCAATAGTACAGGTATTAGATAAAATATTAAACAATAAAATAATAATTATACAAATTATATAACATAAAAGTTTTCAAAATAAATAAGAATACAAACTAAATAAATCATTTTTTCTATCAATATTACATATTGCTATTTAAGTATGTTTTATGAATCATGCTGAAAGGAGAAAAAAAATCAGCATCAGCAGCAAGTTGGTTACACAGATACATGGCTCTTGAAATAGGAGAATTTTTTAGATAATTTGTGCTGTGTGAAAGCAAGTAAAACATGGGAGTTGATCGGTTATAATAAGTAGGGATGTTAAATGGGATACAATTTATTAAATAAGGGGCGTTAATATGGTTATTGATCAATTTTTATATAAAATAAATGTCTGCTAATTCTCTCCTAGAAGCTAGAGTGGGAAGGTTTAGAAAGGATCTTATTTTCGTTAAATCATACTGATCAATAGTTATATTGAATTTAAAAGCTATAAACTTTAAAAATCGGTTTTGAACACCTTCAATAAAATCGATATTAGATTTAGTATAAGGACTCCAAATGGGTGATCCATACTCTAGGATAGATCTAACTAAAGTGCAATAGAGTAGCCTAAATGATTCCAAATTCTTAAAATTAGACGAGTGGCGCTTTACAAAGCCTAATACTCGAAGAGATTTTTTTACCATACACTCGATGTGTTCCTGAAAATTTAAATTATGGGTTAGAGTTATACCTAGATCTTTAATGGATGACACTGAATTAAGTTTATTATTATTTATGCGATAGGTAAATTCTATATGTTCACGAGATCTATAGAAACACATCGAATAACATTTATTAATGTTTAGACTCATGCCCCAAGCCTGACACCACTTAGATAGGATATTTAATTCCTCTTGGAGAGTTGAACAGTCATTAATTGAAGGGATACGGGAATAGATTTTTAAATCGTCTGCAAAAAATAGAAAGTGGCATTTTTTTAGAACAGATGAGATACCATTAATAAATAAATTAAATATATATATTATATAAATAATATCATATTATTGAAATTAAATTAATTTATGTATAACTTATGTAATATTTTGACACATCTACTTATACTTGTTAAAACAACTTGAGCAAGATTTGTAATAAATTTTTTAACGATTTTAACGGTATAAGTTATACAGGAACATTAAAAATAATAAACAATACCAACATGATGTAGACTGCACACCAATTAAACCCAAACCAAATAAACGACACCTATAAAATAATAGTAATGAAGATGAAGTACAACCTTTATTTACATCAACACATAATAGTGAGTTATTCATATTTTCGATAAACTTTTTTAAACTTTATGCCAATATTTGGGGCATCAAACAAATCATATTTTTTTTTAAATTGATTAATTTTCGTGCATTTCGGTCCACGATTCAATTATTTACATAAACGTTGACTGATTTATTCGTTGTAGTAAATCATTAAGTATGAAATAATTGTCACTACCTACCGATACCTATATATTGCAATAATTATTATTGATGTACACCTAGCTCTCGGCGGTAGTATTCAATTTGATGGAATCGGATCGCATAGATATAATTATTATTATATGTCCATATAATAAGTCCAACCGAAAGAAGAAGTATATCTAAATCGTATTTAATTTAACCTATTGCTTATTCAGTGTATACTAGTGTGTGACAGCAAATCACAGGATATTTTTGATTCAAATCATCCAAGTTAGCGAAAAGCAGGCGGGTGACCCATTCGGTTTATAAGTTATCTACGAGATGTGCAACCGAAAAAAATACACTTAAAACCACTGAATAATATGAAACGTATTTAATTCGGATACTAATTCGGCCACCGGACTAGTACCTGAATGTTATATTTGGATATCGTTTTGTATCCATTGTTATAATCGATACAAAACGGGAACTAATTCAGCATCAGCCATCTTTGCGTTTATAAAAATGTAATATATAATTATTAATTATGTTCATAAGTTTAAATACTTGCCATAGTTTATTATTATTATTATTATTATTTAATATTTATTTGAATAGGTACCGTGTAAAAATTTGATTTGTTTTAAATAAAATAAAAAACTGTATATATAAATCGCGAGTCACGAATGTAGAAAAAATATTCATGGGAAAAAGAATTCAAATATACAGTTTAACAATATATTTACCTAATAAATAACGACCATAGTTATTTTACTATTTAGATGACGACAATGTGAAAACTATTATCAATACTTGGTATAATTGTTGTTTCTACATGGCGATCGTTATTTTTACAGATCTCTATTACGATCGCCATTATGACGATTCTCAATACTTGGTCCCCATATTACTGTCGAAATGGATGTTGCAGTAAAGCTATATCAATATTAATAACGTTAAAAATAAATCACAGCTCACTGCTGCCGGAAAAAATATTAAAGGATTTTTGTAATATTTTTGTAAATATTTTAGAAAATTTTCAACCCGTCATAATCACAATAAAATAAAAACACGTTATTTTTTATAAATCGTTAAATTTGGACCGTGTAACCTGTATTTTACATATTTATATAGTTTATTATATTATTCTATATATTTATAATTTAAACAACATACCATCTTAAATCTTTATTCACGAATAATACTAACCCCACTCAGTTTTGGTTTAGTTTTTAATCTTAAAAATTCTCAATTTGAATTGTCAAGTTCCTTATTTTTCTTGAATTTCGGAGAGGATTTCAACCCTCAATCCCCTCCTCTTTGTTTTCGCCTCTATCCAGATGTATTTTTAGTAGGTAATCTACGTACTCAATACTGATAGTAATACAGGTGTAAACCGTACTTCATTGACACGACAAAAACTATATAGAACACACGACAGCCAAACAAATTATACGATCTAGATTAAATTAAGCGGCCATGGGAGAAGATTATAAGGATATTGTTTAGTTTAAGTAACCCTTTTGATAACCGACAATTTGTATATATAGGCAAACTTGTTAGAAACAAGCATTCGTGTCCATTGTGTTGCTGTGTAATGCGGTATAACGATCTAAGCCCCCGTCAATTCGCTAATTGCGAAATTCCATAGTACAGGTTAATCCAATAAGTTTATATAATATTATAAAAGCTTTAGAACTTTATAAAATTAATATACCTACTCTGATGGCGTATGCAATAACAACGTACCGTCGACATTTTGTCGATTTTTCCAGACACGGATCTAGAGTAAATATCAGTGGGGCAACCGCAACCTTTTAAATAATTTTATAATTAATATAATTTAATCCTTCAATTCTACGCTATTACCATTTAACATAAGAAAAAGTTATATCTGAGGAGATGAACTCCTGAATCCGGTCTTAATTTTTGAACGCGTTTGATATTATTTGTACATTGTTATTCGATGCGTGATAAAAATAAGTTTCCCAAATAAAAATACAACGTAAGACAGAGTATTTAAAAAATAATGATAATTTTAGTAATTTTCAACCATACGTTTAACGCTGGTACCTATAGTACAATTATACCTGTAGTTTAAAAAAATTAATATTTTTACATTTACGTCATACATACTATGTTGTAACATTGACGTTATTATTTATTTAAATAAAACTGAAACGATATGATTACGGGAATAAAAATTCGAAAAAACCCGTATTAATATTTTATTTTATTTAGGATATGCTACCTACGGCTGACATTTCATTTCGTTGTACAATTAAAAAAAAAAAAATCTTACAACACATTTTTCAATTTATCACTACGGAGCGCAAGTGATTTACGCCGTAATCCGATGGGAAAGAATCCATAGAATTTTAATCAAATTCTTACAGCGTATTATACTCCTTGATGATTAAATATACTGAAATATAGTTTACACGTGTTTTTATTATATTTTAAAAATTATTTTTAATTTGAAATGTTGATAAAAAAAAAAAAAATAATAAAAAAAGTAGAAGGTATTCAAATTAAATATAATGTGTATAAATAAATAAATATTGTTTAATAACTAAGCTTTATATATTATGTTACCTACTCTTCATTTTTTTTCAATATAATAGCTGTCTATGTTTCAACAAATTAATTATAGATCATACAATCCATATTCTATTTAATAATTGATAATAATGTATGTAATAATATTTTGTCATTTCACTCGAATATTTTGACAAATTCTACAAATGCAATAATTATTATTATGATAGTTGACATTTACGCCAAAAAAAAAAATAACATATTTTTTTGAATTACATAGTTAGATAATGTAACTGGATAAAAATTAATTTAGGTACTATGGAAGTAATTCAAATATTTTTATACAATATAGGTACCTAACGTGTAACGTTATGTAACTACTTTTTAAAAGTTATTGATCAACAGTGTTAAGGCAAACGAAAAATTCATCTAAATAAAAATAAAAATAACAACAATGAATATCATTTTGAAATAATGATGAATTAATATTTGATCTAGATAAATATCACGTAAATTATATTTAAATTTTAATTATTTGGATATTTATAAAATTCCTACATCAGATTAAGTTAAAAATATAAATATTTACACAACGTAAAATAAACCAAAAAAGTACCTATCTTAATTCTCTGTGGTGTATCTAAGGGAAGACGATGGAGACACATCTTATCCTTTACTTTTTTTCAATTCCTATCTAAATATTATGTCATTATTTTCCATTGCTCATATTTTAATTTAATTTTTATTTAGAAAAAAGTATTATCATTGTTATCGGAGTGATTATAGTTATTATGAAAATATGGAGTTTTAAACTGATTTAAAAAGAAAAAACATTCCCAATTTTCTAATTAGTAGTAGTATAATTATAATGTACATAATATTATTTGATATAACATACCTATTGGATTAAAAATAAAGTTACTTTAAACAGAGTTTGAAATATGAATGTATGGTACAACATGTTACTGATGGCGATATTATAGAATATTTTTCAATAAGTCATTCCAGTATTAATTCCGAAAGCAATATTCAAGTACACCGAACTTAAATTAAAGACATACTTATTATTAATTTGAAGACGTCAATAATTCTAACAGCATAGAGAAAATGTACGCTCCGCGGTGATTATGTGTGCCATATTATGTCTAACATGCAAAAGTGAATTTACAAAAGCCTGCAATATCTCTCACTAAATAAAATCGAAAATACGCCACTATGTATTAAATCTGAACTGTTAACACATTTTACCAGTAAAAAATAAAATAATTTAAATCTTAAAACAATAAATATGGAAAATTATTTAGATAAAATACACATCCATTTAAGATAAATTGCCACTACTTGTGACTAGATAAACCTCAAAAGTTCCTTTGAGCGACCCACGCAACCGTGTTTTTATTTTATTTTATTTTAAAATTAAATCTTACCGAGGGTTAATTCGTGACGACTGACAAGAAAAAACTAAGGTCATATATAAGCTCGCATAACCAGGTATATAATAAACGTATAGCGTTCGTGTTTTTTGAGTACCTATATAATATAGAAATCAAGTGGAAAAAAACGTGATCAAAGTTTTATTATTATTATTATTATTATTATTATTATTTTTTTTTTTTTAATAAACGTACAAACAACGATCGAGAACATAATCACGTCCGGAAATATTAAGGAGAGCGTAAAGTTTGACTCTAAATGTGATAGGAATAAAATAAGGGCGGAAAAAAGTGTACGGCTCGACGTTTTCATGGTATAATAATACACGTAACGGAAACCCGTGTAAAAACTCGAAAAATGTAATATAACGAACCGGCGCGCGGTGTTTACGACGACGACGACGACGACGACGACGACGTGGTCGCGTGCATTGGGTGAATAACGCGAAAATAAAAATATGATTTTCTGTCCCTGCCGGGCGAAAAAGTCTGGGGCACATACTGCACACTGTGTGTTATGATACACCCAATGTCTCCTAAACGCGGGGTTAGTTTTTTTAAGCCAAACGTTGACGTCTTTGACGTTTTGAAAACACGAGAAATTATTAATTCAGTCCGGCGGTTTATTTTTTTTTTTCGCGTTTTTCTGACCGCGTGTCGATCGCACCCACGCGTCTTTCCCTTCGACGTGACCGACCCGGCCCCGTAAAATTCGAAATTTGCAAAAATTCCAGCCGGGCTGGGGCCGTGGGAGAATGGCGTTTCGTGACGTCATTTTCGGTGCTCATCTATATACTTATAACGGACTCTGAACGGACTGGAAAGCTCTACCCTGTGCCGTATTAGTATTCACGTCCGGTTTCCGAGCCCAGAGATTTCAATATATATATATATGTGTGTGTGTGTGTGTATACGTTCTAAAATGATAATATTTCCCTCGTATTTTTCTGGCCTAGTGAACGCAACCATTATATATATATTATACATACACCGCAATCGATATGAAAATACAATATATATACGCACATATATTCATACGATGATAATAATAATAATATATCCGACTGCACGCATTGGGAATATACAATAATAATGGCACGTGAACAGATACGAAACGTGATTTTAATATCCGCAAGTAGTTCATTGTTATGGAAATTTCGTACGTCTCTATTCTTATATTACAAGGATATTTAAATAATAATATTGCACTATACACGAGAGTCGTATATTGGACATTGTACGGTCCGAATTGATATCTAACGGCCGGCATTATTATGAAACGATGACACTATATATATATGCACTTCCATCATCTCGTGTTTTTAGTAACATGATCGTTTTTAAGGTTATCCGAGGTATTATTGTTATTTTACTCTCTTTTTATTCATTTTTTTTTTTATACTTAACCTAAATCCTCACAAAACTCATACTCGAATATTATCGTAAATAAAGCTCCACTATTATACTGTTTGATGACAGCTATAATAATGTATACACACATTGTTTCGAGATTCGAGATTATATAATATAGCTATACGCGTCAATTATATTGTTCTTTCACGATATAACCGAAAGAAACCAGCGATGGCGATGAAAAATATCCCGTAAATAAAACCATCTGTTAACTATTATCAACAAAAGTATTATAGTTTCCTATCAAATATGGGAAAATTAATTTAGAAAATCAACTAAAATATAAGTTAAGTAAAACTGTCCAAAGTGTGCTCGTTTAAAAATTAATAAGTAACATCTTAAACTCATAAACATCACAGTTAAAATGGAAAAAGTATATTTAATTTCTGTGACTACGATACTTTAACTTTTTCGAAATATAATTTACGAGTAACATTCTACTTTGTAGTTATTATATTGGTTTTGGTTAAAATAATATGTATAACAAACTCATTCAACTGAATAAATAACAGAATAATTATGAAAATTTAATATATTAAAAATGTTCAACAAATTAAGTTAGTTAGTGATGGCTTAAAAATAATTAACTAGTCGAGTTAAAAAATGTTTAAAAAAATCTTTTTTCGTTTAACTTTTTTTTAACTATATTCAATGCCCATTTTTGATTATAGTGTTCACTAATTTCACCGTATAAATTAGTCATTTCGAATTCAAATTAATCAATTTTCATATAAATAGGTAGGTAGTGATTTTCAATTTTTCATAATATTCTCAATAAATAATTCATTTAGATATTCTAATTTTGGATAAACATACGTGACTTTAAAAATATATTTAAAAAAAAAATATATATATGGTAAATGGTATATTAAATTAAAAATTTAAAATGTTTGTAAAATAGTTACAAATTTCCACTGCTGTCGTATATTGATTATTTTTATAAAATATAGCTACAATAGTAACCAAGAGGAAATGTTATATTTTAATTATCGTAAAACTTCTTTTGATTATGTAGGGGAAAAAGTCCATATTAATATATATTATCTATACACATAAACAATATGATAGCAGATATATCTTAGATAATATGTAGAGATTATATCTATACCTATGGCTATCGATTTTTTTCCTACAATATTTTGTGTAACCAACAGATTTGAAAACGATATTTTTTTAGTCCATGTCTTTTTTTTCTTATCTCAAACGTAGGTATAGCCATTTATTATTTTTTTAAAACCTAAAAAAATATACCTACTGGAATATAATACAGGCTTAGATATTTTTACCAGACTTAAATTATTATTTAAGTTACAAACATTAATAAAAATAAAAAAAATCTAAAATTGAAAAAAAAATTAACTGTAGATACATATGTATAATATATTATGTAGTTGTATTTAAAAGGAAAATAATAAAAAATAATGAGGTTTAAACTCTAGACATAAGAAATGTCGCATATACGTTAAATATATATATATTATATATATATATATGAGAATATTTCTCTCAAAGGAATGCATTTTATTTTATTAGATACTTTATATATATATATTTTTTTTTTTTTTTTTTTTTTTTTACCATGCATGAATGAGTTTTTTGTTCTTCCCCTTGAGTTTTTTTTTACACCACTTTTAGTTTAAGTTAGATCTCAGCCTCAGCAATTATATTTCATTTTATTTACAAAATACAATTTAAAAAAAAAGATTTTAGTATTTTACATATTTTTACTACGTTAAATATATATTATATATTTTTTTCTACCTATTTTAAATTTTTTTCTCTCTTTACTTTATTTATTAATTTCAAACAAAAAAAAATCATTTCAGTATAGGGGTGGAAGCACTTCACTCGACGGATAGGATACTGTTGTTGTGGATGCCGGATGGATTGAATTTGAAAGTATTAATAAATTATTTCTATTACCATATAAAACGATTTTGAGTGAAGTTCGGTATAGCATACCTATGTGTAGTACCTATTATATCTATTACTGTAAAAAATATATTTAGTATATTTAGCAACCACGTTGTTCATTTTTTATCGTTTTTTTAAGATTTTTAAATATAGTTATAGTAATGTACGGCTAAACTTGCAATACATTATCATCTAAAACTAACCCTTTTATGACTGAAATGTCTCAACATTTAAAATTTTCCCAAATAGCCAAAAATTAAAGAAATTTATTCCAAAAATATTTTGATTCATATTTTTATTAAAATTAATTTATAATGAATATTTCAAGTTTCTAAGATTAAGATTATTGTTTACGAATTCATAAAGAAATAACTATAAAGTACATTTTAACAAAATCGTATTTTTACCGGTTTTACATAATTTCGATGCATACATGTAATGATTAGAGCATTATTTCTTCTTATAGAAAAAAATGTTTCTATGCAGACGTAAAAAATCATAGAACGCATCATTTGTAAAACCAATACATTTCTCACTTCGAGTCTAAAATGATAATGAATGGTAAATAATAAATTGTTTTTTTATAATAAATAGATTTTGAAAAAAATATAATAATGTCGTTTTTATTTATTTGTGATTTTATTATATATTAATTTATAATAATATTATATTCACATTCAAAATTAATAAACACATTTTCAGTTAGATAAATGTTTTCGTTTTATTTTAATTACATTTTATGAACTCTACTAATATCCTTGAGTACATGTACACACCGTATATACCTATTTTAATGTTACAATATATATACGGTATAATTTATTTTATGAATAATTTATAATATCTAATCAACATAATATATTATTTTATTTATTCCTATATGTGAAATGGGTATGCTATAATAACTTGTTTATTTTAGCCGAATATATATTTTACATAATACGTATTTTTTTTTTAAATTTTAAATAAAGTTAATAATTTCTATCAAGCCAAAATAAGATATATTTTTTTTAAATATTTCCAATCAATATTATAATTATGATTACTTTAGATTCTGACACTGATGTATGGTCTTTATTCTTACTTTTACAATTTGACGATACTTTTACGATAAACATATAAGAAAACCAGTTATGAAAGCACACTGAATTCTCCGTTTCTAAACGTATTTTAACGAATAATCTAAAAATATTATAAAACAAAACGGATGTGGAACAATATCTGTCTCCCTGGTAACCAAATCAACAACTGTTATTATATGGACAAATAACTACGGACATAACGGGGATATAATATGCGTCTAAACGTAAATGTTTAGAAACTTAAAACTAAGTACTGAAAAATTATGATGATTTCATCAAAATCTATTATAATAATGTCTTCGTAATTTCGGAAATAATTATTCTAAAGCCTTGAAAATTACACCGTACACTTAATATTTTTTTAGAAATTGTTTTTCAATATTGATCATTTTATAGGGATTATAGATTTGGAAATAGTATATTCTAAAACAGTAAAACGGATAAGTTTAGGCATGAAGTTTTAATACAATTTTAAATGTACGTTACTATAACTATATTCAAATTTGAAAAAAATTTCAAAATATCAAAATCTTTGACAATAATAATTATGTTTGATTAAACTATGTATTAAATCCAATATATCAAACATATCTTACTCAACAATCAAAGTACTTTCACTCCTATTCACCAAATTTTTATATTTAATTAATTTTTTATTTATATTAATATTTTATACGATATTTATTCATATACCTTGAAACCCACATATTATTTTTTTAAATGATTTCAAATTCAATTTTCTACCGAATATTGTTTGAAATGTATGATATTATTTTTTTTTAGTCCTACACATTACTATAATTATTATTATTAAAGTTGTGTTAAGCAAGCATTTAAGTCAATATCATTAAATTATTTTACCTCTATCATTATGGCATATTTACATGTTTATTACTACATAATAAAATTGCATTTTTGAGAAATATTCTATTGTTGTTTTTTTAATAAACAAGTATATAGATATTTATATACCTAGTTAGTAAACGTATACTATAATTATTAGGCAAGTATAATATTTTGTAATTTAAAAAATTTGATTAACTACATGTTTTATATTGTTTATTTTGTATGTCTGAGTACAAATGCACTACCTAGTTAATATTGTTTACTGTAAACTTATCAAATTATCTAGTTTAAAAAAACTTTGACTAATGAATTTTTGTTAAGTTAAAAAAATACATTTAACTTAGCACAAAGTAGCATAATTTTTAAAGTATAAAAAAAAAAGTTCACTGTAATATAAAACTCATTATTCAACTTACTACTATAGGTGTTCATTTGATTTTAAAATCAACTTTTAGGTGTTGTTGTTATTATAAATAACAAATAAATTGTTCAATGTACAAAATACATACTATGGATAAAATAACTAACATTTTTATTAATCGATTTGAGTTAACTCGAATCTGATTATTTACTCCCCACTTGTCAAATCATTAATTAATTAACTTTTAATTTGAAACTTTCTAAAAATATTTCTAATTAACTTTTTCAAATTTAAATTTAAATCACTTTTTCAATTCGAAAACATAATAGTATAACTGAGTAGACAACAACTGCTAAATGATTCAATAAATCCTATAATATATTATTATATTATAAGAATCGTAAATGTCCTAATAAGTGCAGTATTTTTTGATATCGAAATAAATTGGCGAATAGTAGTTGCCAATTCCAACATCAATGCGATTAACCATATACTGTGTGGTCGATTATTATAACCTAATCGTGTAAAGATGACCGACGGAACGAAGAGACTGACGTACGAAGTTATTTATTTATTGTGTAAATATTTACAGAAATTTATTTCTTGAAAAATGTGTACGAAATTTCCGAAATTGAATTTTTATCAATATAATGGAAAATAAAAATAATCAGCCACAATTTTTATACAATTTATTATTTTATTATTCACAGAGAAGATTTTAAGATAAGTTGATGCAAAACACTTCTAAACTATATACACAAAAAATTAAAAATGTAAAAATTACTTAAATTTGTTTAACGATTATTGAGATGAGCAAATGTCTAGATATACTGTACACCATTTGTGTGACCCAGTATAGGTAAGGAAATGCATTTTGTGTGTTTATCATTCGCATATTGCTGAAAGTCGAGAAAATTTTCCAGTTTTAATTGTGCAATGAATTCTAAAACTCCGAATTATAAAAATAAACCCTAAGCCATTCACTTGTATGATGTTTGATATATTGATATTTAGTTTTCAAAATTGACCGTATAATTAAATATACATATACATCCTAATATTCTATACTTTTACGTTGATAAACGCTATATATTTTTATCTATATTTTTACCATAGTTTTCCGAAGCTCACACTACACATATATATATGTACTATATATTTATTTATTGAACTTTAGATGAAAAAATATCATAAACGCGAAAAATATATTATTTATACTTTTTGTTCCGGGGAAACTATGATTGGTCTAGTATATAAAAAAAAAATAAATATATATATTTTTTATATATTTTTTTTATATATATATATCACAGACACGTCCCGGATGATATCGGTTTAACTTTGTTTTTACCGTTCTATCGGGAGGAAATTAGATTTACCGATATATGAACGTGCCGACATAAAATTGACTAATGTTGACAGATAGTCGAATAAGCGAGAAAATATCATATTGCCGTCGACAGTCGTAAAAAACAATAATAGTATGCATTTTTGTTATCCAAATACCATGTATTTACTTACCTTGCGTTTTCGACGAAAATTTATATTCCATTGTCATCGGACATATAATATGTACATAGGTACATATAATACGATACCTTTTTTTTTAAAAAATAAAGAAAAATATTTGATCTCGGGCTCGAAAAACACTATTTTCTTATAGGTACCAAAGACGTTCGTTGAACGTGAAATGCCTTTAAAAATTAAATATTCAGATAAACTATAGAGGTACACCTACATGCACATACGTACCTTTATGTCGTATCTGCTCGTAAACTATTTTTAAATTGAATTAATTTATGATGAAATCGTATGATTTATACGGTAGTGTTGTTATCTCAATATTATACTGCTGCAGACCATTATTACAATGATAATCGATATTACGGTTAACACGATTAATGATATCGTTACCATAATTATTTCCGATTTTATAGGATATATTCGAATAGGTACACGTGATTTAGTATAGGTTTACGCGTTTAGTTTAGCTGATTTACGAGCCTCGTTCTTGCCTCGTTAAACTCTCACAAATCAAGAGCGCAATTATTCGAAAAGCTGCATAGGTACGGAGAGTAGGTACCTATAACAATAGTGTATTAATTGTGATTCACTATATGACCCCCAAAAATCAATATGTACGTGTGTCTACATATCTATTCTATAGACAGGCTTGGGCAGTATAACAGATACGTGTATCTTTGATACGTTTAAAGATTCAATTATATCTTGTATCTTGTATCACGATACATATTCTGAAAGTATCTTGTATCTAAATGCATTTTTTTTTTTCAGTATCGTTCGAGCGTTTATAATACCAATGTTGTATCATGTAAGCGACAATTATTTAATATAATTATATAGTATTAGTTCGTAAGCGAATTGTTATGATGCCCTTATCGACTTATAGAAAGCCGAGAAAATATATATCTGTGAACTATTTTCGACCCGAATTGGATATTGACTAGTCCGCCGAAACAATGTATCTTTTTATGCAAAAATGAATCAAATGATCAAAATTGAACAAATTATATACCTACAATAAATGTAACAATTAAATCTGTTACCTATTATTATTATTATTATTATTATTAATATTATTGTTTTTTAGTATTTCAAAAATATATTATTTATAAGTAATTGGATAATAATATTTAGTTGAATTTATTTCACTCTCCTGTTAAATATGTTAATTACTAAATTATGGCTAGATATACTTATATTATGTTAAACGTTTTTATTTTCATTTATATGATCATAATTCAATATAAAATATTTTATTCGTTTATTGTTATTAATAATTATTATTAAGAAACATTTAACATAATAATAATATATATATATATATATTGTTATTTTTTTATCAAATTGTAATATGTAACAAAAATTTTCATTATAAAATATTTTTATAATATGTATAATAAATTTTTTAAATATATTTTCGAGAGTATCTTGTATATTTTATGTATGTTTGATACTTGTACATATTATTGTATCTTTTCTGCAAATGAAACGTATCATGTATCTTGCATCGAAATGCCCAAAATTAATGTGTCAAGATACTTTTTTTTAGTATCTCGCCCAAACTCCGACTATAGGTAATATCATTATACGGACTATGGAGTTAACTGACTAATTTTACATTAATATTTAGAAACCATATATTCCGTAACAGATGTTTCGACAATTTTTCGACAAACCGACGTATTTAAGCCGTCCGTATACTATAAATAATGTCCACCGCGATGAAATATTATATTATATTTTTCTGTATTTCGGGTGTGTATTTCCGTCGAAAAATATTTGTGTTGTACCAGCTGCTTCGCGGGCGTATAGTGAGATAGTTTTTTTTTTTCTTTAAATTTTTCGATCTAATACAAAGACGACGTAACAAATACCCAAAAATAAAATAAAAATGAATCTGTCGAATAAAAAACGATCTGTCACACTGTAACGGGGTTTCAACATCGGCTTATTATATTATTGTGGTTATTATGTATTTTTTTATTTTTTGACTATAGCCAGTATTCGACGATTTGACATTTTGACAATGTCCAGCGGTGTTATATGACGTATATCCATGTATGTTTATGTACACGCGTATCCTTTATGCGACAAAGCCGAATAAATTAATCGACTACCGCAAATACATTATAACACGTACAATGTTGGAAATCCCACATTTCCACATCCATGTATACAGGGTGTATCGGAAAAAACCATGCATTTTTGACAATATAATATACCAAACAATAGTTATAACGTGAAAACAACATTTTAATGGTAGAACATTATATAATACTATAGGTACTGAATATAATACGCTATTCGTGAATAGAGAAATAGAGAAATTCTCGTTTTACATCTAACGTCACGTAAGTATCCAGATGATTTCCACTGTCTCTTTACCAGTGGTTAAAGTGAGGGGCGACTGAGGGGGACGGCGTCCCCCTTCTTTGCTTAGCTTAAGTTTAGCGTCCCCTTTAGTTTAAATTCCAGGGGGATGATTCAAATATTCATTTAATCATAAAAAATGTCATATACCTATGTAATTTATTTACATATATTATTATTATATATATAATATATTATATTATTTATAGTAATTTTATTACTTTTATAACGTTATTAGGTATATTTTAAAATTACACATTATATTATATATTTTATACTATATCTACATAAATCAAAAATTAGTTGTTAAGGTGTATTATTATTATTATTATTATTATTAAGACTGAATTTGATTTTTTTTCCTATAATGTTATGCTTATATTTCTAAATGTTCAATTAAAAGTTGAGACTGAATTTGTTCTTTTGTACATAATATTCAAAAATTAAATAAAAAAAGTTTAAAAAATGGTATTTAGTTATAAATTGTATGGAAGATCTAGATTACAGAAAAAACTATTTCAATTTTTCTTTGTTTTCCAGACATTCTCTCCATGGCCAGAATATAGGTAGGTACCTAATTAATATGCGTATTATAAAGTTATAACCACAGAGTATGTACATTATACATAATAATAGGTATATACATATATACGTCCGTGATAAATTTTTACAAATTAGCTCAATAATAACATGGATTAAATGTTAAATTTTTATAAATATTTAAAAAAATATTATGGTACTGGTTAAGGGGACGCCTTTTTTTTTTGCATTAGCAACCCCCCCCCCCTGCAAATATATTTCACTTTAACCACTGTCTCTTTATCTTAACTCGGCCTAAATATTGCGAATTTCCAAATGTGACTAATCAATTACACCCACGAACTATGATAGTATGGAGTGGAAACGACGGATTCAAACGTGTGGACAAATTGTTACGGTAAATATCAAAGTGGGGAAATCTATGCGATTAAAACGCCACCCAGTATATGGTTTTGACAACATATTCATACGCGAACTATATACTACGTACGTGTAGTATGGCATATGCTCACTAGGATCGCATGGTATATAATCGCTTAGATTCCCCTACTTACTAATTAATTACCGTAACAAAATGTAATCACATCACTACCGCGCTCACCTTCCATGTCGTTTCCAGTCCATACTATCTAAGTTTGTGATTACACACAGCACGGATAGATAATATTGTTATTCAATGACAGCGTAATCTCAAAATTTGGTGACATTTCATGACCACGGCGGCATGCGGATTTTATCTTGTGCAACTATCTCAATAGCCTGTACATTGACCACTAACCCTTTGTATTTGAACCGATAATTTAAGATGAAATTCGCAATATTCCCATTATCAATTTTTAAATTTACCCTATTTTATTGTTATATTTTATTTGGTACCTATATATGTTCCATAGTTTAAATTTTCGACAATCGCATTTTTTTTTTTCTTCAAATTTTCACTCTTGTTCTTTTATTTTCAAACTCTCCTCTTTTTCCTACACACTATATATTAAAACACACATGTATTCCACACACGCCATTACCTATATGTATTACTTACTATAAGCTATATGTGGCGAGTGCATACACATAATTATACACGAGAGTACCCCGTGGGCTCGTTTAATGAAATTGTGAGAATTTAGTTGCCGTAATCATATTTCGTAATTACGCATTTATTTTTAAATTAGTCATTGTAGCGCTAAAACTGCGTATATGTACCTATATAATATTGAGTATATATAAATAGACCACAGGTGGGTCGAATTTACTCATTAAAATTTTCTGTGTCTATATGTCCAATTTAAAAACGAAGTCAATATTTTAATTAATATTTCAATTTCACTGACTTTAAATGAATAGGTTCTAAATTAATTTTTTTTTATTTAAATTGAGTTATTTTTAGAAATATTATAAATTCGTACTAAAATTTTCAGAGCCTAGATTCCGAACTTGAATTTGGCTAAACTTTTGTTTTTTTTTTTTTTTTTGGATTTTGGAAAGAAAGTATGGACTTTCGTACAAATGACTTGCAAAATATTGGTATATGTTTCATTTTATTTGCAATTGGTAGGTGGGTCAACTTCACGGACGCTAAATTCGGATGAATGTTATATTATAAATAGGTATGCAGTAATTTTTTATTTTTTATTTTTTTGGCTTTACAGGCTATTAAGGCCTTTTTCCGCATCTACTAGATCTCTTTATCGATCAGGATCAATTTTATCTTCAATTTTCGTCGTTTTATCCAAGCCTTCCAGATCCATATTCACTTATCCTATTCATCTCTGATTAGGTCTACCTCATATGTATGTAGTAATTTACCCTTTATCCTTTGCCCGTTAGACAATGCCAGCCCACTCCAAACTTTTATATTTCAAAAGCAATCTCTTCATTTTTCATTCATTTATACATTCCCAACTCTGGGTTTAGTGTAAGTCCGTATATCTTTCTTAAGATTTTCTTTCGAATACTTGAAACTTTAATTTATCATATTTCATTGTTGACCAAATCTCACAAGCATGCATAATAAAGAGTCATAAATAAACTATGTAGATCTTCGATTTAGATTACCTTGATAGTAGCCTTGGTAAAAACATATTCTGCATTTCGTAATATCCTCTATTTTTTTTTTAACAAAGTCTCGACCTTACATCATTATGCATTTCATTCCTTTGATTTATATTAAATCCTAGGTATTAAAAGTTTTTAACTTGTTCAAATAAGTATTACCTCATTCTGAGGTTTTGGATAGTTGTCGTTGGTTTCCTATTGAAAATTATATACTTTGTTTTATATTATGTATTTTTTATTCCAACAATTTTAAGATACTCGTTATTATTTCTGCTTTGGATTCTCCAATAATAACAATATCATTATCATATGATAACAAAGTATTGTATTCAATCACGTCCATTTTGTTATTACATATCTATCATCACTATTTCCAAGGCCAAGTCAAAAAGAATAAGAGACAGCGCATCTTTCTGTCTTAGTCCATTCTTAACTTCAAGTTGTCATGATATTTCTCCTGAGTAACCCAATTTACAGTAGGCGTTTGAATTATAACCCGTTAGGTTAGGTTAATTAATCCGTCAAGTTTGCTATAAAACTAAACGTTTTCTAGTGACACCCATATCTGGTCTCAGTCAATACTATCGTAAGCTTGTTTAAATTCGATGAATATCATACTCCTAGTATTTTTGTAATGGTTGCCTTAGAGTAAATATATGTTAACTAGTCTATCTTTCTTTTTTTTTAAATAATCTGGTATTCGCCTATTGTTTCCACGGCATACATTTTGATTCTATTTAATATAATAGTATAAATAACCAGGTACGCAGTACCCAGCAGACTTATCCATCTATAGTGTTCATTGCTTATTGGGTTGACTTTCTTAAAATTATGAATTAGGATGGCTGTGTTATAGTCATTTTTTATTTCTTCACTGTTTTATGTATATGTAATAAAATAATATAGATTTTAAGAGGTATTTTCCTGAAATCTTGAGTAATCCAGCATTTATATCATCCTCACCTGACGCTTTCTTATATTTTAGCGATTTCACTATTAATTTAATTTCCTTCATACTAGGCTTAGGTATTTCCAGCTCATCTATTTACTATATTATATTTTTGAATGAACTATGGCTTTTATTTTGTTCTGCACTGCCATTAAGAAAGTTATCAAAGTACTCCTAAAAATACAATGTTTTTCGAATCCGAAACTAAATTTCCGTTCCTATCTATCATAATATTTGTACGAGCTTAAAATCTTTTCTTAATGGATTTGCACTTTTCAACAAATAATTTCCAGTTTTTGCGGTATATAATTTATGTTTTTTTAATAACAATTTATAGGTATAGGCTATACCTATTATAGCCTTATAATAAATATAACATATAAGTATGTTCAATTTTTTGGTATATCCTTCTCAATGTACATAAAACTTGCATAAAACGCTATCGAAATAATTTAAGTAAAACGTTATCATATTTTCCAAATGAATTGAGGTATAAAATAATTATTTTAAAATGCTTAGCATATTTAGGGACCTATTTAGCTGGGTGTAAACTAGCTATACATAATTTAAACCTGGTGTAGCTATTATATCCGGTCCAAGCACCACGTAGATGGAACGTCAATATAATGGCCGTGTATGAGTTCCTCCGTGAGTCAATTACATCAAGATATAATAATTAGTTCACTACGTATATATTATCAATTTTATTAGTGTTATCACTTGGAGCAAGACGGGCAAACAATAGTTTCCGAAACATATTGTCTGTATTGTCTGTTAAATTTTAAATTTGTTCTTCCTAGACAATTTCAAAATAGATACCAAGCCGTGAAAATAAATAAGAATATTCTTGGACGCCTTTTTTTTGACGTTTTTTTTTCGCTTTCGTCACGATAAGATACAAAAAATAAAACAACCTATGCTGCATGTACAGTATGATTTATTTTTATCATGAGCCAGACCATATCCCGAAAAGTGTAAATAATTTTTGTAAAATTTTTTCAAAAATCAATTTTTACATTCCATTCTATATTTTTAATTTTATCCCCTCCAATATTTTTCTAAACTATATAAAAATGCGATTTTCATTTGGGAAACCTATTATTTAAATTATAAGTTCTTAAAAATTATATTTTAGTAATAATTTTCATTTTTAGAATTTTCAAGTCTGATTAATATTATCAGGGTTGAAAATTTAATGCATTTGTGTGTTTTTTTTTTTTTTTTGATACTTTGTAAGTAGAAATGGGTTTGGTAAAAAATCATTTTTATATTGCTATAAATACAAATATGAAAATTTATATTGCATATATTTGCATATAATGGGTGTTTGACCAATAAAAAAATTGCATTTTTTCTTCAAATTTCTCTACTAAAATGTTTTTTCTCATTGTTTTGAGTTAATTTTATCCTAGTGACCATCTCTATAACATGCATATAGCAGGTTAGGTGCTAAGCGTGTAGTACCTATATTATATGGTCTACAAAATTATCAAAATGTGTTTCTAAATATCTAATACAAAAAAAAATGTATTCTACATATTTATACATATTTCGGCTGTATAGTGCATATTTGACACCATACTTTGCTATTTATAATTACATATAAGAACACTTTTAGTGCATTAAATTCATAACCCTCTGCAAGTGACAAGCATTCAAATTTAAGATGCAGTGTAGAATGAAGAAGTACTGTAATATAGATGTCGATAACTACGTACTAATACAGTATTTCTGTACTCCACCGCATCAAGAATTCGAATGCTTGTTACTTGCACAAAAGGTAATATTAATTGGATTCAAAAAGTAAAACCGTGAAAATTCTTATAAGAGTATAATCTATGTCTTATAAGTGTTTATAATTTATACTTTTAAAAAAATCAAAACGCGATGACTCTCATAAAAATATGTTCATTAAGAATTTATAGATTCAATATCATGGGTTGGCATTTGAAAATCGAAAGACGACATTGTTTCAACAAAAAAAGAGAGGTGGGGATATAAACGAAAAAATATTTAAAATGGCGTATACGAATAATTTTCGCGAAAATCATTTATACTTAAAAAAAACGAAAAAATGCACTCTGTACATACCTGTACGTAGGTGTGATTGATTAATGCCCTTAGAAAAAGGCCGAGAACGGGTATCCGACCACGTCAATTGCACGGTCGTTGGGAAAAAGGTCGGTGAATTTAAGTGACGGCTCTATTGGACAGTGCAGCCAGCCGCCGGTCGGATGCTCCGAACGGATAGTGTTCGGCCCAGCACCTGGCACGATTCGGCAGAGATATTTATTTTATTAATTTTATCGCATTTCCCGGTACGGTTGTTTTATCAACCGTCGTTATATGCGTTATACTTAACGTGGTGATAAATGTTTAACATGACTGAATGAGTGGGGGGCTGGGTATAAAGTGTGTAGAGGTGGCCAGAAACAACACTCAAAATATGCTCGAGTGTAGTAAAGTGAACGGTGGGAACGGAGAAAAACTAAGTAATTTCGTTACGATAATGAAATTACTATAATGTATGCAGAACGCAATAGTGTCGTAAATAATATATTTGAGATGATGTCGAAGCATGTTTTTATAACACGCGAATAAAATATAGACAAATATAAGAGATAGAGAAACGACGAAAACCCATCGTCAGTTGACCCACTAATACGCCTATAGTGTATCTTGTATATTTATAATAAGTAAAGGCCACATTTCGCATAAAATGAATGACGCTTTTTTTCTTCTACACGTCGGACACACGCAGTCGTTGATTTTTCACTAACCGTCGTTTGAACGATAAAATTACAACATTTTTGGGCGCTGGCGCACATCCTTAATTGAAATGCATTTTTCTGCATATACATGGGTAGGTATGAAATGTTATTTAATCGCTAAAAATTTTAAAAAATTTGTATATATATCATTTTCTTTCTTAATGTTGTACAGACGTTTGATTATTTAGTACATTTTAATTACGATACATATTATTGTAATATATATATATATATATATATATATATTTTCTAATACTCTCTAGTCACGCTGGCGACCGCCCGGAATTGTAAAATATTAAAAAACTAAAGTCTATTCGTTAATTTATAGGACACTCGTAATATGGAATACCATATAACACAATATAATGAAATATATAGGAAAACGGTATTTTAATCATAAACATTTTTTAATCCCATTAATTACGAATGTTTTATAGTGCGCCTATAGTGTACATTATATCTAAAAACAATTACCTATACCATATACATATATTTAATAATATAATTTATTCGACATAAATGTAAATCAGTAATGAAATAACTTAAAGTTTAAAATCCCGCGTATTACCGCTGTGTATAAAATATAATTATTATTATATTTTCTATACGTATATTATAGTGGAACGTCCATTAGAATCGTATATATTATATTACCTGCATTTATTCACCATAACGACAAATATTAAAACGTACAGTTTTCGTTTAATGTACAATATTTTTGTATTCGCTCATTCGATTTATTTTTACATCATAACACGTATATATTGTTACGCAGAACGTGTAACGTATAACATATAACGTAAAAAAAACTAACCTTTTCATAGGTTCACTAAATCGTGAATTATATAAATATACAAACTTTAAAATATTGAGTATAGAGTAAATTTCATTACGTTAACTGTCAGATCTCGTGATCCATTAGGTTTGTTTGTTTTGACAACAAGTGTACGCCAAATATTTGCTTTGAAATAATGTGTAATAGTTACTAGTTGTACTCACTGTTTTACTATGAAAAAAAAGTCATGACATTTCGGTGTACACACGTTCTACGCCGGTTGTAGAGTCCACGTCATATCAGATTTTCCGTGTAAAACATGCTATCATAATATCTACTTATCGTTAACCATACATAGGTATGTGCGAATTTCGACTGGCTTTCATGGTAATAACACGATTTTAGATAGGAATATTATTTAACCATATGAAAGTAACTTCATGAACTTATTTCATTATTAATATTTATATTATATCAATTACAATCAACACTACTATCAACAGAAATAATGATCAGTTGATTTTTCTACAATCAAAACCAACAGATCTGTTAGCTGTATACGCACTAAACCCGTCCATTGTTCAATCGTGATAACAGCTATAGTAATCTAGATATTATTTTAAATATGATTGAAATACCTCTATTCCAGACGGAATTTTCGGGACTTCAAGGAATTGTTCTAAACCAGGTGCTGTTGCAATCACTGAGAGACGATCAACGTTTTCTTCGCCAATCAAATCTGGTAGTAATTTACCGTCCCAATTTATGACAACAAAATTAATTTCTAAGTTCAAAAAATTCCACACTTTTTCTACGCTATCATCGCGAAAATGTTTCTAAATAATATTTAGTCAAAAACATATCGTCATCTAATCAAATGTTTTAACGTAAGGAATAAAGTGCCATACTTATAGACTGTATGAAAAAATATGATACTGAAAATAGTTACAGTATAATCCAAGTGTCGTGTAGAAACTTCTTTTTTATTAATTTGTAGCCTAAAATTATATCAATCTGACTGTAACCAATGTGTTGATCCAATTTCATTTTTCCTATGATATTTTTCTAAGAAAATTACATTTTATATGATTATCACATCAAATATTTCATCGTATTTTTAACCGTTCTTTAAATATATTTAAATAATAGTAAAATAATACATTTTGCCTATTATATATAATAAATGTGATAAATATTTTATATTTTATTATTTTTCTTAGAAAATAACAGATTTACAAAAAGTTTGACATAGAAATTGTTTGTAAGCAATATTAAATACTACAATGAAGGTTCTATACATTTTTATGCCAAATACTATAGATTTTTAATTAAATACAAAAAATTATAAAACTACCCTCTTTGGAAATTTTTCAACCCTTTCACGGCGAGGGAAGGGGATAAGTAATGAAGATAAAATTTAACCCAAATTACTTTTTTAGAGTTTTAAAAAAAATACCCTGGGTCCTGGATCAGAAATTTGAAAGTTACACGACAAGGAGTAGCCTAACACTTGTACACCATAATTATTAAAGACACAACTAGGAGTAAGTACGATTTAGAAAATCTGTCAAACTACTGTACGAAAGCTATTCTTTCCGTGCTAAAATTTTTCATTGCGATACCGTAATGACTTGGGTTATTAGTTCGTTGATATTATAATTAAAAAATGGATATATATGTAAAAAAGATGATAATATTTACATTAACTTTGCATAAAATAATAATAATCCCTTTATCCGGGGCGTGACAATAGACAATGTATGTTTATACATTATTATAGACCTAATGAAAACACAACGGGTATTAAAATCCATATTCGTATAATATTATATAATATAATATACATTATACGTATATACTACATGGACGCTCGTCGGAGATATATTTTAATAACGATATACCTAAATATAAATATTATATTTTCGCATGTCATATTATCTTAATCAGGGATGATTTTAGGAGAGGGTTACACACATCCTCTCTCCATTGGAAAGTAGTTAGCAAAATGAAATTCAGTGTGCAAAAACAGAGAATTGATGATATATATTTTTTTTTTTTTTGTTATCTTTTTACCTTTTTTGAAAGAATATTTCAATACTGAATATACAAAATAAACATTGTTTAAAATGTAGTCGGAAAATTATAAAGAATTCCCCCCCCCCCCGAAAATATATCTTCGGATCTCCCCTAATCTTAACGTCCTAGTACGTGCGAAACCGTAGAATTCAAATATATCAGTATCAGTATGACATCGGAAAAATTATTACTTACGATCTTATAATCGTATACCTAAACATAAGCCCCCCTCTCCTACACATAAATAATTTTAGATTGTAAAAACAGTTCTTTTAACATTAATATTATATAAACTGCAGCGTGTTATTATATATTGTAGGTTAGGTTCGTGGCGTGCGCGCGCGCATTTAATCACAAAAGGAACAATGCCCGTTGTTCGGGAAACACGCGCGCCTAAATCATCTCCCGGGGAATATTCTCGAGGGTGCTTTTACCGCGAATGCATTATACATGCGTATAGAAAACTAAGAATAATAATAGTAATAATAAAAAATATATACTGGGCAAGGAAGAAAAAAAAAAGAAAAAGTAAAATAACTACTGGCCTAAAAACTTTCACTCGCCTCCATTCCAGCCATGGTGAAAGACCGGGGGTTTTTAGTAGCTTCGTAAATATTTATCAAGAAAACTTGCGACGGGGTAATATATTCGAACAATTTTTTTCTCTCGTCTCCCTTAAAAACATACCCTCGGTTTTTGTTATTTATAATAATAATAATAATAATAATAATGATAATATATATTTTGAGCGACCGAGACGGCGAATAGGTATGCCATCAACAGAACGGCGTGGCGGCTGCGACGACCGCTTTGATCGGTATATATAAGACTATTATAATATGTATATTGGACCCCGAAGAGGATTTAGTATTTTTTTTTTTTAACGTTCATAAATTAAACAAATTCGTCTCCACGGGATAATAATAATTGGATAGCTGCAGTCACTGTCACTCGGCCGTCGTATAACTAGGGTCTACGAGATTGTACGCCGTAAACATTAACGAGTTTTAATTAGTAATATAGTAATTATTCTTATAATATATTCTTTATCGTAATAATATCATTTCATAATATTCTCGTAAGTCGATATACAACCGGCAATAATATATTTTACTTCGATTACAGGTTGGTACACTGATTAACAAAAAATCCATTGATAATATTGATAAAAAAAAAAATATACCACTTCAATCGACAAAACTACTGAATTTTTTAACAATATGTATATATTAATATATATATTTTTTTTTATATGCGGACATATAATGAAAAATGTCGAATTTTATTTGTTACTAGTTAACAAATCCACCGTATATTGTTACATAAACAATATTTTTTTATGAGGATAAATTTTCAACATGAGAATAACCATTATATTTCCGTACAACAACAAAACGTTTGTCACTTTGAGATAAATTTTGTTAAAACGATCATTATTTTATTGCCCTAACAGTTAATTTTAGAAAAATGACAAAGTTTTTTTTGTTAAACCCTTCACTTTATACGACAAAAGATATTTTTGAAAAAAATGACAAATTGACAATTGTTATTTGAACAAAATATTTTTCGACCGTGTAGTAACAGTAATACTTTGATAATTCACTGTCAAATTAATAAAATTATATTTATTAATCTAATAATATTTATATAATTTTAATGAAAATATTATCATAATGATGAAATAATGTCGACATAACAAATGGTAGATTTGTTAACTGCATGTAACAAATACGATTTGTCATACTCAACCGTATTATTTTTTTTTAGTGATGTTTTTCTTTTTTACATTTCGTCGAAGTGCTTTACAGTTCATTGTAAAATATCTTCGTAGCTACATATATATAGCTACTCATACATAATCGAATAATTCGAAACGTAAATAACAAACAATAATATTTCACTGAGAAAAAGTTTATTGCTAATTGCATTACTTCATTGCAAACGAACTACAACGATTCTCTAATGTCTAACAAAAGTAATGTAAACGCAATTCGATTTTCCCGTCATTTTGTAAATAAGTAAATAATAAGAAAACGTATGTATCAGATTTGAGATTAAATGCTCTATCAAAAATCATGTCGAAAATTATGTTCAACTGTATAACGGTGTCTAAAAATATAAATAAACTTTCTTTAAAAACATGCTTTTGCTTTAATGTTTAAAATAATTATAATAATAATAATAATAATACACGCTAATGTCCTTTCCTAGGACCCGAGGAACGATGGGCCCACTTCCACCCATAATTTATGTACCTGGTAGGTTTTAATGTTTGTATTTGTTAGTTTGAAACAATCGTTAAAATTCATTAAACGTATTTTATACCGTTCACATTTTTATTGCATTTGTTAATTTAGATCGATAATCATGATATTTTGTTAAACGTACAAAACAGGTAGTATAGGCACCGGGTTTTAGTTGTTCATTTATTGTAACGTTATTTCCGTGCAATTTTTTAGGACTTTATTTAGTGAAATCGTTATTTGACACGCTACGCATTTAGTTTGTTTTTATTTTCCCATACTGTGACCGCGTGTGTTTATCCTGTACGTCCTATTCCGAGACACGGTTTAGTATTATTTCGTTTTTCCGGTTTAATTGTTGTACTGGTGTGGTATAAACCAATGTGACACGGTTAACTTGATTTCGTGTTATATTGGTTATTTGAAGCGTTAAGCCGTTTTCTACTCCGCGTATACGTTAATTTTTCGTTCGATTCTAAGGATAGTGAAGCATGTACTGCAGGTATTACACTGACGTTGTTTTTTACTTATGTTGACAATTTTTTCGGACAGCAATAAGCGTCAAAAAGTTCCGTGTGATAATCGCATTGAAACAATATTGTTATTATATCTACGTATTACTTTTAAAATTTCGAATATTTGCAATTTAAAAATTTCCAAAATTTCTAAAATGTTGTAGTGTCATTTTGCCTTGTAGAAAATCGGACCGCAGTTAGATTTGTTAATGCCGTAATACGTCCATATACGTATATATATAGTAAATTACGTTCATGTGTTTCGACAGAAACGTTTTTTTCTTTTTTCTTCCCTTTTCACTGTGCAATATAATACATGGATGGATAAGATGATTCGCTGGATCTCTGTGGTGTTTTATTGGAACGCAATATATTTTTAAAGTTTATATTTGGTTGTTTTGAAAGTTTATTTTCTGTCCTTTAGATATTATTTTTAAAACTACTTTTTTATTATTTTATGCGTTGGATTTTTTTCAGGAATAAATAACCGTAAATCAAAAACATGGTCACTGGTCAGTATTATCTTCACTTTGTTCTGTCTTCCATTTTTCTCGACAGATTTAATCAGCTAATAGCAGAATTGTTATTATAATCCTCGAGTGAATATTTTTTATTTCTGAACTGTAAATTATAATCGCTTGGGTTATATTTGATTTAGGGACATGCATATTTTTATGAATTTTTTATTTGAATGCATATATTTGCATTCAAAACCATAATATGTGCAATATAACGTTAATAATGTTATGTAAAAATAAATATACTGTTTGTCTAACACGTTTTGCAAAACAGATATTTTTCATTTATAGACATTTTATCGAAATCTCTATTTTGACGTTTTACTTTTTCATTAAAATCGAAAATGTTTTTATATATAGATTGAATTTATTTTTTTTGATATAGCAACATAGGTAACATAATAATTTTATCTATAACGATGTTTGTCTGGTGCCCCTGTGTATTAAAATAATATATCAAAGATATTTTACCATTGATATAAAACACAGTCGTTTGACAAACTTAAAATATATGTACGATAATGTAGTGAAACGTGATTTATGTAAGGCTTCCAGCCAATTCACCAACTATAACATTAAATGTTCAACAACTTAAATATGAGTAGTACGTTATATTTGATGTTTCTTTGTAGATCTCCTCACTGGACTGAACCTTTTTATATTTTTTTATATTTACCTAAAGAAACCATTATTAAACATTGATTTTATAATATATATATTTTATTCGCCTACCTATTTAATTTTAAATAACCGTAACAGTCGTCATTAAAATTAATATTTTGAAATTTGCGCACGTTTGATTCCAGAAGTATATTTATAGGAGACTGAAGAAGCTGCAGCCCCGCCCGAAATTATTAAAATATTGATTACAAAGTTGACAAATATAATTTTCATTGCTAAGTAAAGTTGAATGTAAAGCTTAAATATATTATTTTTATTTAGAACGAATAATTTATCAACGAATTTTAATGAGCAAAAATGAATATTTGAATTTTGTTATAATAATAAAATACCTACTGTGGAAAATTATAGCTGGACGCTTTTTTCTTGTTAAATATATGAAACTCGCGCATCTATAGGTTTTTTAGGTAATTTTACCAGAATATTTAATACCTAATGATTATCTCATATTTTTATATAGATATAAGCTGGTATGCTCGTAATAAATTTATTAAAAAATTGAAAAAAATAATAATAATATGTACAATAAATTTATGTCCGGAATATTTTTACTGAAAATGTCAGTATAAAACCAATTTTTATATTTCGAGACTATAAAATAAAAATATAATTTAGAAAAATACAAAAGAACTAATGCAACGTACTACCAACCCAAATTTAATGGATCGTATTGTTTCTTCAAGCGCCTTGTTTATTTGATAAAAATTTAAGGAATTAAACAATAAGTATGCACTCTATATCGTAAAGGTGAGTATTCATTATTGTTGCCTTTATTTTTAATGTATTTTAGACAGACATTAAGTAAATTTGTCCTCGGTCCATACTTGGTCGTATAATTTGATTAGCCGTTGTTGTCCTAATGGGGAATATTTTATAAGAAACAAAAGGATGTCGTGTCTATTCTACAGCTGTTTCCTTTCCATTACATAAAGGTCAAGCTTATACTGATTAAGGAATGAGATTATTCGTTTAGATGATTATGCTTCTGCAGGCGTAATCATTTTAAGAAAATCTTTTTTCTTTCAGTTTTTTCTACTGGTGAATTAATGATAGTTTCTGTAATTACAAATATAAACTCCAATACTCGTTGCTGTAAACACATACGTATTTAATTTTATTTTTATTTTTATGGAGTTAAATGACTCCACTTTCTGTGAAGGAGCATCACGATTTTATTTCCCTATTATACTTTTATATTTTAATCTAACTCATATTTTGGCTTTTATTAGAAAAAATTAAAATTAAATCCTTTAAGGTAAATTGAAATTTGCGTATACTAATGTTTTCATTATAATATGCTTTATTCGTGTTGTTTAATTACGTACTTCTTTTCGGCGCATACAAATCGCGTCCAAAAATCAGTATTCACTCAAATGTAGATCCGAGTAGCCATTTAGTGGTGTGGTTTTCAACGAAAACCCCGAATATTGAGTAAATTTGAAATTTATTTTTCCGTATATTTATAGTATATGCCTACCTTAACACCATATTTATTTAAATAAATAATTTAACCGTTAATGGTATTTTAACACTATAATTTCACTATTGTCATTCAACATAAAATAATATGAACGCGATACATTTTCAGTTCCACTTACGTACGTGGAGTTTCCTATTAATTAGGTAGGAGTTTGGGTCGTTATTTCGATTGCGTGGTCGACGCGAGGTGTTTACTAAGGAAGGAGGTTTTGTGGTTTTTTAATGCCTTTGTACATACCAATTGTGGTTTTCTGTGAATGCTCACTGAATAATACGGTAATTCATTTGTAAAATTACTGACCAGTGGTCACTGAATTACGCTCTCTCTGCTGTATCAAGACATTCCCAAAAGGTGATGTTATCATTAAAATCCCTGCGGGATACTTGCAATTAAGTGCGCGGGTAGGTTGTTTCAACTTGTTCTTATTCATCTCGAAAATCTGTTTGACAACTGTGGTGTCTTAATTCGATTTAGTTTGAACAGTAATCATTATTGATAAAAGTTTTATTAAAATATATGACTTTGTTAGTGTAATGTACACATACATTTTTTACTATTAACGTTGAGCCTTCATTAATTATTATCCAATAAACTCAATTTTGGATCACAGTTTATTAGTTTAGGCATAATAATAATAATAATAATAATAATTAATAATTGAAATGATTAAATGAATTGTTGTTTTTAGCGTTCAATAATCATTATGTATATTTTACGTTTATTTGTACTTATTTTTCTCGTATGAACATTGTACAACGCTGGAATATATTAAAAGTTTATGTATTATTCTGGCTCATGTGATAATTATAATCGGTTGTGCTTTTCTCATATTTTAGATTTTAAGCGTAGCGAGGAAGCTTTTGATTTTACAATGATGTTTATTTTTTTTCTGTGAACAAATTTATTACCAGAAGAAGATGAGGAGGCGCTTTTACGTTGGTAAGATATCAATAGGAAATCGTTTCTAGATGGCACTTTATGCATAGAATTCTTCAATTTTTCCAGAAGTTTTTTTGGTGTAAAAGTACAACTTCCTTCTACACGGTGTATTCACCGTGTACATATTTATTAATCTTAGATCCAAGTGATTGATATTGCTCGATATTATTATGTCGTTTATATTTTATTTTATTTGTTGGTCACTGAGTAATTCTAATTGAACAATGTTTATATCTGGCTAATATAGAAAATTTGGATAATAGAAATACCTATATAGCATAAATCTATTTTATTATGACGTTTAGCCGATTGAAGATCACCTCTTTATACTTTTTATTTTTATTTTTTAATATTATAATATATTTGTGTTTTAGATTCTGAGCATTTTTATGAACAATTAACTATAACAAATAATTAATTGTTTATATACAAATGTATATTTCGTTAAGAGTGTTATAAAATGCTATGTGTATATATTTTTGGGATTTATGTAATGTTTTATATAACTAAATAATGGTGTGATTTCCATTATTTTTATTTTTTAATGTAGATATACACTTTTAGGCAAAGCCGAATGAGAGTTTTGGGGTCAAGTAGTTTTTTGATTGTAAATTTAATGTATTTTAGATCTAATTAATGTTTTCATTGTTACATGTTTTATTTTTAGTAATACCGAACTTCACTCACAATCGATTTTTATCGAATTAATCATTGCTTTTAAACTCAATATACAATGTCAGTATTCTACCTGAAGTGCAAAATACTCCCACCCCTACTAACCGGCTTTTATATTTTTATTTCTCCATATTTCATTAACATTATCATATGTAATATTTGTAAGTATGATACGTCTTGTCTGGTCTCTGCTATATTTCACAGTATTGTTCGTAACTATTGGGTTGCTATTTAGGATAATATACGGTTTAGTTGAAATTGCATCATTAGTATGATCGCATTCACTTATTTTCATTTTATTTGTTTTTCATTGAGAAGGTTCTAGAATATTTCAAATTAATATGTTTTAATCAACATATTCAAAAATTTTCTTCAATTCCAGATTAAATTCATGAAAAATTGAAAAACATGTTTTCCGCTACACATTTACAAAAAATAGTCACAAACTATATAAAATTACTAAGATAAATAATACTAATTTAAATGTAATATAATAAAATATTGCACACATTCTGTAACTAACTATTGTAGTTTAAAGTGTATGTACTTAAGGCTGTAGCGAATTTTTTGCAAACAAAAAAAGCCTATTTTTTGTCCTTGATAGCGGTTAATAAAGTTTTCTAATGAATATTTTAAAAACTGATTTAAAATTGTGAACAACTCTATTTAAAATTTTTTTTTTATTATTATTTATTTCTTTAAATTGTTTTATTAAATTGAAAACTACTAGATATTTGTCGATCAAATATTAAAATATTAAATACAAAAATTTTAAAAACAAAAAAGTCGATTAAAATTTATTTCATTGATAAATTCAAATCTGTTTTTTAAATCCATATTTAAATAAAGGATAAATCGATATGATGGCTAAAACATGCATCAATTCAAGAACGACTATGAGAATCAAATGAATTTTCCTGCGTGTAAGTTATCAATGTGTGCTCTGCCCAGTACTCAAATTGGGAGAACGCAAGGAGATGGAGCTCCTCTATTACATTAAAAAATTTGCATCCCTCTACTATCAATTTCAGAAAGACTTGAGGGGATACTAATATTGAATATTCCTAGGATTAGCAAACTTAAAATAATAGCATAAGCCTAGTTTGAAATAAATATAATATGATTTTTGAAAACAACAATAATGAGGATAATCTAATATTTATATTCAACAAACGAGCCTACATATCCACGATCTGATAACAATAATATCATCGTATCAATGTTATCCATAAAATACATTTTTAAACTAATTGATATGGGTATTTGTTATGATTATTTGGTAATTTGTTTTTTGCTTGTGTGTAAAGGGTCTTGCAAAAATGTCGTATATTATGTCAAAAATTACCGTGTTTAATTCCATCAGACCAAGACGACGTTTACTCCGATATTAATATTAAAGACATTTTTATATTCTTTAGGACTTTCTTCATGTGTCGTATCCAGAATATTTTACATTTTTTTTGTAATAACAGTGGTTTAATTATTGAAATATTGATTTAATTTCCAATACAAGTATTTAATAAACTAGATATTTTCAAACTATACTGCGTACGATACCTCATGAAAGTTATAATTAATGTTTCAAACTTTATGATAAGGGACAGGGGTATGAATTTTGACGTTCCGATGGAATTAGAATCATCTGCAGATATTTTTTAAAATACATGTTTTCATGGTTGTGAAATAGATTACTGATATGCACTTGGGGGTACGTGTATCTTCGTCTCTCTGTATAATTAACACTAAAGATAATTTTCACGAGAACAAAATCATTTAGCGAAAGAATATAAAATTGCTTATATATAACTTTTTAATATAGGCAGTTGCAAGGCCTCTAAATAACAACAGCGAACAAAAAATTATTCGATTTAGTATAATATGATAGTTTACTGAAATATAAATAAAAATTAATAGTTGTCTATTTATATAAAATGTTATAGTACCTATACTAACCTTTTACAAAATTTTTTTAATTGAAATAATTTAATAGTACAATAACTATATATTAGATAATATATTAATGGTAGACAGGGGGTGGAAGTCAAGGCTTCCTTTTCAGTTCTATATAATATTTCATTTGGAACGCTATTCTCAAATTTCCTATTGAGCTTCACTACTTTATTTTTTTCCAATTCGAGCACTAGCTGTGCTGATAAAATTATTATAGGAGTTACTGGTAGCTGGGTCTATACATACTAAATTCATTTACACACGTACACTCACATACAACATTTTCATGTTATTCGAAAAATTCTTATACTATAACCCCGGATTTCTTGCTATCACAGAAAATCACCTTAATCCTTTTCATGAATAGATTACCTGTAAAATGAATAAAACTAAGACAATTATGGAAATACAGAATATATAACTTATTACTACAATGTAAATTAACATAAAGAAGAGGATATGAAACACAGGATTAAGTGTGGATGGACAAAGTGGAGAGAAGCGTCAGGTATTCTGTGTGATAAAAGAATCCCTATTAGGTTAAAAGGTAAATTTTATAAGGCAGTGGTGAGACATGCAATGATGTATGGAACGGAATGTTGGGCAGTAGGTAGAAAGATAGAACAGAGAATGAGTGTAGCTGAGATGAGAATGTTAAGGTGGATGAGTGGAGTTACTAGAGAGGATAAAATAAGGAATGAGTATATCAGAGGTAGTATAGGGGTAGCTTCGATAGTAGACAAAATGAGAGAGAATAAATTAAGATAGCTCGGGCATGTATTAAGGAGGGAAAAGACTGAGGCAGTAAAATTAGTAAGGGAAATGCATGTTGTTGGTAAGAGGGGGAGGGGAAGACCGAAAAAGAGATGGGGTGATGTAATGGCGAGTTATATGAGAAGTTGGGAGTAAGTGAATAAGATGCGGGATATAGAGTTAAGTGGAAGTGTAGGACCAGGGTGGCCGACCCCAAATAGTTGGGAGAGAAGGCGAAGGAGAAGAAGAAGAAGAAGAAGAAGATATAATAAAAAGATTAATTAAATGTTAATTATGTTACTATTGTTGTATATATTTTTAATGTAAATAATAAAGAAGCTATTATTTCTTGTTGTAAAAATAATAGAGTCAAAAAAATTATAACATATAGCTACAAACCTAGAGATTTTTTTTCGTTAATTTATAATTTCATACCGAATTTTATTACTGCATTTAATTGAAAATATAATTTTATTTTACAACTTTTCATAAATATAATTTATCAAATAAAATTTCTGTACTACTCTCCATTAAAAATAAATAGTTAGGTAAATTCTTATGCTGAGGACACTGTCATTATAATAATGGGAAATAATATAACTAAAATATTTTATTTTGCTATAATCCACTTAAAAAATATTAATTAGATGATAATAGGACAGAACCTAATTTAATAAATATCAAATTATTTAAATTTATGTTAAAACTATGTGACTTGTGACTATAAAGATTATGTCACAACATGTATATTGTCGCTGCCAGCGGTGTCGTAGTGTTTCCCGCGTATGAATATCGCGTTATATAGAACTAGCTTAAGTGCAACACCTGTGGGGTGCAACTCCTTCCAAGTGCAACTCCTTTTATATGAGACTATTTGTAAGTTCAACACCTTTTGAGTGAGGAATCTTAAGTTTGAAACTCCGATTGAGGGTGACACCTTGTAAGTTTAACTTTTATTGAGTATAACACCTCATAAAAATAATTACTTTTGCAAATCGTATACATCGGTTTATGTATTTTATCCGAAATAATATTGCTAATTATTTAATTTTAAAAATATTCCGCCTACGGCGGACACTGGCGTTCGCTTC
>JAIPRL010004669.1:0-36416 GCA_025469235.1 Pemphigus obesinymphae | reverse complement strand
TCGGGCATGTATTAAGGAGGGAAGAGACTGAGGCAATAAGATTACTAATGGAAATGCATGTTGTTGGTAAGAGGGGGAGGGGAAGACCGAAAAATAGATGGGGGGATGTAATGGCGAGTGATATGAGGAAGGTGGGAGTAAATGAAGAAGATGCGGGAGATACAGTTAAGTGGAAGTGTAGGACCAGGGTGGCCGACCCCAAATAGTTGGGAGAGAAGGCGAAGGAGAAGAAGAAGAAGAAGAAGAACCATGAAAAAATGCAAGTCTCTGGAATTAATATTTTTGGAACTACAACATAATTTACTGACTAAAATCAATTTCGTTATAAACTACCAAATCGTAAACTTCACAACTTATTTCGTATATTTCCCATAAAATATTGATAGCATTTATAGAAATACTGAAGAATTTGGAAAAGTAATATCTAAAATGAATATACCTATATTGACGATAAGGTTTAATGAAATTTGGATATAAAGTTTCCATTTTAATAAATAATGATAACAGTTCTATATAAAATCTAAATAAATGTAAATATATAATATATAATATTTTTATAGCATAATATAAACAATATTTATATTTATATATATATAACTAGCTGACAAACTAACGTTGTCCCGGAAAAAAATGCAAATTTTTAAATTCCTTTTGGGGAAACTAAATATGGAAACAATGTTTTTTTTAAATTGTAAATCACCCAAAATACGTTTAAAATATTTCAATTTTAGTAAGAAACGTTATCTAACATATTTTATAAAACCTTTAAATTTTTAAAATTCAATACCCTTTGCTATAAAAACTCCTTTCTTAATGCTATGCCTGTGTATTGTACAAGAAACCTCTGTGCAAAATGTCAAGTCTCTAAACCCAGTGGTTTAGGCTGTGCGTTGATACGTCAGTTTATCCTTTTATATATTTTAGCTGTACCCGAAAGATACAAAAAATTGTAATTGTGGTATTCATTTTGGGTGTTACACAGCGGATATTATACATATCGGGTTACCCGTCGCGGCTTCGTCCGCGATACTTTAGTGTAGAAAGTATGACCGGTTGATAAGCGACAATGGTATATCTATGGTAACAACTGGTCACCAATAACCAATTATAACAAATAATAGTTTTTTATTTCACGTAAAACTCCTATTTTTTTTTTTTTTTTTTTAGGTATCTACTTTTGAATTTCTCTAACACCTATATATCTTTCTAAGTATTTCTGATACAATTTTTTTACAAAATCTTTTACCTTCATTATTTATTCTAGAAATTATCTACTCTAAAATATGCGAGTATAAATAATTATAAAATATATAAATAAAAGATTATTATTGTAACTCACATAAGCATTTATAAAAATGTTGTTTGAGCTCGTTTATCAATAGTTTTGTAAATTACTAAGCAATAAAACATCAAGTTTTCATAAAACAATTATAAATTTGGAATTAAATAGGTTTAGTCGAAATACGGAAAATATTTTAACGGAAAACGTTAAATTTATTTTTAGTCGCAATTTGATTTTCTTTAACAAACTATATAAAATACATTATATCCGTAAATATTTGTTTTATATTGCCGCATATCAGCCTATGAATAATAATATAATATATTGTTAAGTATTATTTTTATTGAACCGTAAAATAATTTGAAGTGTGTTTTATATCACAAAAATGAATAAATCAAAATATATATCACCTCAGATAAAAAAAATGTATCACAAAATCGTAAACATATATAATATATATAAAATATATTTATATACATAAACCTATATTTATATACATTATACATAAATAGTTAATAGTACTCCATGATTAAAAAAAAATAATAATAAAAATATATAACTTCAATGTGGATTAAGTAATAACGAAGGAATAAACTACACTATTTTCGTTCATAAAATAAATTAGTCACCGTTGATTTTTTTTCCCATTCTGTCGGAACTTAAATGTATGCATGGTGTTTTGAACATTATTCGTTCAAAGTTTGGTCTTTAAAAAAAAAAAAAAAAACAATAAAAACAATTCGTTTTCGAAAACAGATCGATTCTGCTGCCTGTATGTATATACAATAAGTTTAACAGTGTAAGGGCAATGTGTATATCCGAAAACAATAATAAAAACCTTAACAGTTTTCTATTTCAGGTTCGACTGTTATGCATCTAAACCGTATATATATATATATATATATATATATATGGTTGAATCAAATGTGCAAAATATTGAAAACTGTATTTTTTATTATGATCGTAAGAGTAAGTATGGCTTATTTTTTTTCCAAACACATAGATGGAACTTACATAAGTAATATATAAGGACATTTTTCGTCAACCAATTTTAATATTCGTATATACCACAAGTTTATATTATTTATCGATCTCTATGCCAATAAACTCGGGTTTTTTTGGATTTAAATATATATATATATATATGTTCGTAAAACACACGAACAGACGGAAATGTATAAACAATATATATATTTTTTACATAAATATGCACTTAAATTGCTCAAAAAAAAAATTTTTTTGTACGTGTGTGTAGATAAACTCGTTTTAGATTAAGCACGTATATTATATAGTACCAATATATTATAATATCCGTTTATAATTTAAAATATTTACAAAATTGATTTTCATTCTCATTAGTTTTAACAACTCGTTTATTTATTGATAGCATTCGTGTTATAATAACTATACATATTTTTATATGTATTTATAATTATAAATAAATCGTGTTTATTTTTAATCTATTTTTCTTGTTGAATTTTTATAGAATTCGTTCATATTTTTTTATATTTCAAATTTTGAAAGTAACTATAAATTAAAATGTGTACAATTTAGTTAAAAGTTTAAATCACCGAAAAAAATACACCAGAAAAAATTAACTTTATACTACTATAATAAGTTTTAAATTTAAATTTAAAGTCTTTGTTTTCAAAAATATATGAATGGTTAAGATTAAAAATTTTATCCCAAACCAAAAGAAAAAAAGTATTCGAAATATTTTAATAATTAATACACAATAAAAAAAAAGGTCATTTTTATGTTTGAACTATCAAAGAACTATCAAATCTATAAAAATACCTTTTAAGTGAAATCACATTACGAAACATTCAAATGGCCTAATAAAAAGATCAGTTTTTGCGATTTGGTTTTACGACAAGTATATGTAGTCATCAACAGATTATTTATCTCCAAAGTGGCTTCTACAACCTATATGTAAATCCATAATTAACACTATAGTTAATAAGTTTATGTTGCCCCATTGATATTCCATACGTCATTATAAGGCCCTTTGAATAATCAACTCGTTCGTGGTATGATATTATACATTATTTAATATCATATCACGGAGTACATTTATTGTTATATATGAAAACAAAATAATGTACTTCTATAATTATATAGAAATTGGTATGCCTTATTTATTGATCAGCAATATTGGTAATTCAGGAAATGACGTTAATGCCTAATTTTATTAGGCATTGATGTATTTTTTAACATTTTTACAACATTGACGTTGTATTTCAGGCAATGTTGTATATATAAATGATTTTCCGACCGAGTTGATCGTAGGCTAAGCTTCCAAAATAAATCTTATTTCATTCAATGTATGAGATATTGTTTATTTTATGACATTTTACAACTATATTGTGATAATGGTAATATAATTTAATTTGTGTTTGACCAATTTTCAATTTTATTATTTTGTACATTTTACGACTAAGTATCATTGGTTACTATCATACTTTGTATTGTATTCTTATTATTATTACCTAAATTATTTAAGCTTATTGCTAATACCATTATGTTCATAATCTTATCCGGGTCAAATCCCCGACGTAATCATGAATACTTTTATAATTTAATTTTATCGTAGTACATGGAATATTGATACAGCGTGCACGATGTGCGTAATGTGCATGATTTGATATTTGACAGTTCATGTGTTATAGGTATTCTATTCGGTGTAAGTTTACACAAAAACGCACATGTGAAATGAATTGCTCTTGTCCATGAATAGCTGCTCTATTAATGGCTGTTATTGTCGTACACTATATGGTCAAACGTCGGTTTCCGACACCGCTGCCATGCATACAAAGAAAGTCATTGCAGGTGGTGCAAATAAATATAAATATGCGCGAATATAAACCAAATTTTCGTCCGCCACCTGGTATAAACTTAAACTGAATAGAACATAGTTGTGCAGTGCACTTTAATAAAAATGAATCTAGACCAAACCGATTTAAGCCGATAAACGAACTGCATTTGTTGTTCAGACAATATATTGAAAAAAGAATAGTATTTTTACCAATACACTGTGTCGCGTATTTGTATATAACGTGAAAAAGATAATGTATTGCACATAAAAACAATTTTTGATCTATAAATATAATACATATATATACGATATATGCCTATAGGTAATTCGCTGTTCTTGTATGGGACATAGTATAACGTTTTGAAAAATATACATTTTTTTTTTTTTAAGCCAAATTTTTATGAGTGCTTATTGTGCGTTTAAGAAAAAATCGCAAATTTATAAATAAAAACGAAAATTACAAAAGATACAGTATATACAATTACTATTATTATTAAAATTTTTAATTATGAAATTTGATATCTTGCGTTTTTACAGAAAGAGTTAATGTTACAGTTTGATGCATATTGCATACATATATTTAATTTTACCCCATAAATAGCATCTGGGTCATTAAATTGATAAATAATTACAGTAACTTGAAAAAATTAAAATGTTATTAAACACTAGAATATGTATTTTCTTAAAACTACAGTTTTTCTGTAATTTTTTCATTATTATTTAAAAAACAGTCTACTTGTTTCTATAAATCTTTCTACACAGTCTTTTGAAAGCTATATCATAAATTGTTAGTATTTACTTAATATTAAATAATCGTAAATTGCTCAAATTAACTTCACCCATTCGTTGGTAAAGTTGGCACTTATCATATTATATATATATATTTTTTTTTTTTTTTTTTTTGATAATTCAGCATATTTTTAGAATTTTATTTGAACTATTTTTCAACAGCTAAATGTAATTAATTGTCCAATTTATACATTATTCAGATTTATACATTGTAGGTGAATATTAGAGTGGGTTATTTATAATACATAAAATGATATACATACCATAGTTAAACAGAATAAAACCGGAAAATGTAATATTATATATTTTAATATTTATATTATAATAAATTAATAATAAAATATGTTTTGAATGAATTAAATTTATTATTTCATAATATACACTTTTAAATTCAATGAATGTAAATAGACTGGAATTACAATAACGTTCGGGCTCCGAGGTACATTGTCTAAATATTGTATTTGAGACAGTTTACATAATTACAGTGTCGGTGTTTAATAATTATTGTACGAACTACTGTAAGACTTATATGTGTACGCTATACGTCTAGATATTATATATACTTCAGCTAATGGTGTGTATTATAGTATGTTTAATTAAATGAATAACTGAAGGATCTCCAGACAAATATTCATTAAAAAATTTTTTTGACTTATATACATAAGAAGTTTTTTATATATTTCGATTTGTGGTGAAAAATTTGGGTTTATTAAGAAAACACTATTAATACCCAGGTTTTTCCTCTATGATACCATGGAAAAAATGTATCTATGTAAATGTATTTTTCATTAAAATACTAATGAGAAAATAGAAAAATAATTTCTTTAGAGTACCTACTAACTTGATCAAATTTTTTATGGAAAATGAGTACACGTCTAGCAAATTCTCAATTCTCCTTCTATTAAAGGAATTGAATACAGACATAAAACAAAATATAATTTGCTTCTATTAGAGTCTAAAAAAAAAATTTTTATATTTTACTCAGAATAATAATAAATTAAAAATTTACATACATTTTTTTAATTTAAATTATTCCAATTCCGTTATGAACACAAATTATTTCTATTCTATTTATTGGATTAATTGGTACATAAATAATACCAGTTTTAGAATAGTTCATTATTTTATTTTATATAAAATTGATTTTAAAATATAATTAAAAGTTCAAAACATTTGTTCTAAATTATACGTAATTATAATCACAGAAAATAAAAATTGGTTTTATATTTTGATAACTCATTAAATTATATATTTAGTATATTTTGCTACAATAGAGTAAGTTAAAAAACAAGAAACTATTTAACACGTTGACAATACGTGTAGTTGACCATCACTATATGTTAATCTCTCTCTTGCCATGAGATCTAATTCTAAATATCAGTAAGTTCCTAAAAGTTAATTTTGAAATTTCATATGAGATCTCACAACCATGTTATGGAAATTTAATTATAGGTCTCAATTATTCCTATTTGCCAGATTTTAAATCTACAGTGTTGCCAAATTCATTCAGTGGTTTTAGCGTACGTCCAGCATTATTCGTTATTTTTTTATGATTTCTTGAATATTATAATATGAATTCATAATTTTTATTACGAATTTTATAATATTAACTTTAGTTGTGTATTGAATGTTACATTTATCATTATTATAATAAATCTGTTACTACAAACCATTCTAGTATTCTATGCGTAAATCAAGTACCTAGAGTATAACGTTTATTATCATTTTATAAATTTTGTCCACCTTGTTTTATTTTGTGATTAATTACTTTATTATATTTCAGAAATTAATTGACTAACAATTTTACACGATTTTGATGAATTTATTTGTTATAAAATAAATAATTATCTTTATAATGTAAAGATGATTATTTTTTGCATTTAAATCTCTTAATAAAACTGGTTATAGGTATTTAAGGCGTAAAAATTAATTTTATTAGTTTTATTTGATATAATTTTTTAAATAATAATTTTTCTTAGTTTATATTAAAGTGATTTTCTTCTTTTGCATATGTACTTTCATGACTTTATAAGTCATAAATAAACACATTATTTTCAAATATCGATAATCCACTTTCTACATGAAATATTTCAATATGATTTTCAAGAAATGGTACATAGTATATAAGAATTAATAAACATATTTAAAACTTAATATTACATCTGTATAGACCCAAAGGATTACAATATTAATATATATACATATATATATATATATATATAGACATTTGAATGGCCGACCCCAAATAGTTGGGAGAGAAGGCGAAGGAGAAGAAGAAGATAGACATTTGAATATACGTTATTATTTTTATTATAATCTTGTTATATTTTTAAATGGTAATCTGAGCGTATAAAAATATCTTAACTAAACGAAAAGATTACTGAATAAAATACTTTTTTTCCGCATTGTACACTTTATTTTTATACATATGATTGCTATGACACATAATTATCTTGTTTATAATTTCTCAATTTCTGTCTGTTTTACTTATAATTTGTATTAAATTATAGTAAAATGTGTAACCAGTTAAAAAGTTAAGTTAATTTTAATTAAATTTTTTAATGCGTTATTTTTTTTAAATAAACTTTTATCTCAATAAGTTACTTTTCTTAAAATCTCAAAATGTTTACGTCAAATTAAGTTTATTTAAAACTATCTGAATTAAGTTAAATTTTGTCCGAAGACCAATGCAAATTTTCCGGATGTGGTTTTTACTTCTTAAATAAGAAATTTTACTAATTATACTTTTTAGAATTCAGATAAATTATTATTATTTATACTTTATATACGAGTGAATAGGATTATAAAAAACTATATATATATAATATATATGATTTGTGGCTCTCATTATCTTCGTATTATTTTTATAATATTAAGGTGTCATGTAATATTGTTGTTTTGGGAAATTTACAATCATAACGATAAACCAATATTAATACAGGTACACGAGTACATGAGGCAAATTGTAGTAAATGTACGTTTTATGGCTCATTCAAAACGGGCCAGTTTAGTTTTCACGTTAAAACTGTCAATATACTCGTGTTGATTTTTATTATATTTATTTTTCCTATCCAATATTTAAAATATATTGAATTGGTAGGTACTATTTGTTTCATATTTATGGTTGTGTGAATACAAATATATTGGTATTTTAGCAGTTGAGAGGTATTTTATAATTTTGTTATTGTTAATTAAAATATATTAACTTTTTTTTTCTAGGTAAGTAGAGTTCCTTTTTTTCAAAATTAATTTCAAACTTATAAAGTTAATAAAAAAGATATAAGTAATATTTAACTTAACTTAACTTAATTTTTTTAAACTATCCTAACTTAAAAACATAAAAATTTCGTTAACTTGCTCAACCTTGATAATATACAATACGATATGTAGGTATGCATGATTATTGTATTCAATTACGTTTTACATAAATATTCAAAAATATTTGTTCCTAAAAATTGTAAATTTTTAAATATCTTTTATTTTAAATGAATGTTAAGAACTATACTTTTATATTGAATCAGATAAAAAAAAATGCTAATTTATTATGATATTTATTAAAACAATATTGGCGCAAGTAGTAAAGCTACACTAAACAGTTGTAATATAATAAAAATAAAAAAACAAATTTAATGTCATATAATTAATATATAAAATTTAAAATCATAATATAAATGAATATAAACTAATTTGGTAATCTAATAAGATAAGATATGGATAAGTTATATACTAGGATGAATAATAAATATTATTATTGGGTGTGGTTAATCGTTACCTTTATTATATTACTTAAAGATTATGTGAGAATATCTAAGGGTGTCTAACGGTTAATTTCAAATTTGTACTTACCTAAGTGTAAAATTCAAGATAACACATTAAACACTAAAATCCTGTATAATGGAATATGACAAGGGCTTAAGGTATGAGAAGAAAGTTGTAGATAGGACTAAGTTCACCACCTACATAATGTATACTTTGTATTACTACAGAAATATGTGTCCCTGAATTGGTTTCCATAATTCAAAAATAGAATCAATTATCTAGGCGATCTGTTAGGCCTCTGTAATCGAGTCAAGGTGTTGAATTGCGGTGTACCAAAACTATTCACATAGTGAAACAGAATACGAGTACAAATGGACACCTCCCATGTTAAGTCCAACTACAATGAATATCCGTAGAGTAGATAATTGTAATGGGTGCTCGTAATCCGGTTCCTTTAATTGAATGATAGAATCAATGTACAAGTGATCTGTTAGGCTACTGTAGTCAAGTCAAGTCTTTCAACTACGGTGTACCAATTCACCAAAGTACTGAAGTTTAGAAAATAAGATATTGAATGATTACGTTTGAAATAAATAAAATAATTGCAATAAATTAAACAAAATTGAATATTAAAATCCACAAATAAAATAATAACCAACAATACATGAATAGAAGTTGAGTGAATGTAATTAAGGTTGTAAGGTAAATTCGAAACGTTCGTGAAAATTACCCAAAAGGATAATAAGAAAAACTTAACTCTCCTCTTCAGTCTCGAGTGCTTAAAAGCAGAGCTTTGTACTCACGAGAGCTGGAAAAAAAAGGAGAAGAGAGAGGAGAAAAGAGACGACCAAGCTTGTGTAGCAAAGGTTTATATAACCTTGTCCATTGATACACCTAGTTATAAAGAAAACGTACTGGAAAGGCACGTAGCAATTGTTTTGTGTGTTGCAATAATTGTTTTATGTCAAAATAATAGTTGTTTGTTTGATCATTATAATGTGATATAGGTGCTCGTGTTTGTGTATTGTACATAATCAAGTTCTTGGTCTTGTGTATTTTATATTAAATAAGCACGTATCTGTTACATTTAATATATTACACAGTAAATAATACTTTTTTTTTTTTGAATGTATAACTTTCTAAAATATATTACTATGTAGCCTAATATTTTAAGTATCTTACTATTCAGTGTCAAGCATCACAATATGTGTTCATCAATGGTATTTAATTTATATAAATAAATTTAACTAAAATTTTAAAAATAAACGTACACTATATTCCCATAACAAAATTAAATCAATTTAATATTTATGTATACTTTACATTTACGTGATTATAATGTCAAAATAAAATTGTTCGCTTAGTTTATTGTTAAATTGTTAGATTGGAAATAATAAACGTAGTACACATTGAATTAATTTATATTTTACGTTTTATAATATGCATACATGTTATAATTTATTTTCTGAAATTGGATCAATATCCATAAATAATATTCGAAAATAATGAGTTTAAAATTGTTTAAGTAACACGTTTACTGTGCACTTAAGTGATTAGTGCACAACCAAAACCATCTTATATTATGCAGTGCCATAAGATTACAGTATAATCATTTTAAAGCCGTGCTAATACTAGATTACAACGGTTTATAGAAAACACTTACAGGGGCAAAATCATGATACTTACACGGGGTTCGTAGGTACTATTTCCAAAATGAGTTATCGTATTTTAAGTGGAAATATGAAAGGAACGTTATTTAATTACATCCATGATTCACATTAACTGCGTATTTGATTGTTATTTTCTCTCCATTTTTAGTACGAGTACAATTGTACGGAAACAATTGATTAAAATTCATTTTTCAATCATTTAAATTAAACATTCTAACTAAGTATACGATCCGAGTATTAACGGTTTTTAATATAGATAGTAGAATATTTTATTAATTTGAAATAAATCTTAAAATTTCGAGAACCCCTAAAATTTTAAAAACTTAATAAATTAAAAAAAAAAAAAAAAAAAAGAAGAAGTTATGAAAATTTATTTGAGCAGTGTATAGAATGAATATGAACAAGAAAAACAAAAAGTATTTTCATTGACATCAATTTATTTCAAGACCACGCGAACCACAAGAAAAATGAATTTCAGGAGCCAAAGGGTTAAAAAGGTGGTAGTTTTTTCATTTTCAATATAATATTATAATGCGGCGCATAACCAGTGAAAGATCGATTCGAAATTTGTGCGCACGAATATTATCAGTATAATAATCGTTGGTATCGCACCGGTACATCCGAGGGAAAAAATAATGGAATACGTTATCGTGTGCGAACTGCGTATCGTCATAAATTACATAATATACGATCTTGTGTCGAGTGCCGATGGCCGGGAGTATTGTTTTGTTGTTCGGGCCGGTTCGGTCGAAAAATCGACGCGTCAATACGGCCCGAAAGGGGTTCGGGCCGAATAGAAAACACGTCTGGGTGGCAAAAAAAAAAAAAAAATTGTTTCTAATATCGCTCGACGTTATAATGTATGCAGTGTATTATATACGACGTACGAATATTATGATAACGCGTTGTATATATTTATATTATATTATATACGGAGTGGGTTGCCGTCGATCTTGATTTATTCTCAAACTTAAAATCCCTTCACACCCTTTCCGGACTTTCGTGCCGGCCGTGCTTCGCTGCGCCACATACGCACAGTTCGACCTTTTTCGGTCGTATATATGCCTGTGATTTAATGCGCTTTTGTATATTAAAGAATCAATTCGCCGTGCAAGCCAAACTCGTATTATTAAGTATATACGTTCGATAACACATAATACTTTCGGGGCAGCATAAACGGGTGGCAGAGAGAGAGGCTTTCCGAAGGAGTTAACGTCCGAAACTTTATTCATTCCGATCGAATCCCCTATATATATATATATATATACGTACATACGCCGCTCTGCCCGTTCGGACGGAAACACCCGTGGCATATTCTACTCTTTTCCGACGTAAGTCCGTCACATTAATGAGTGGCGACCGAACGCGTTATGCTGTAGACGTTTCCGTTCGGTCTCTCCGTTTGTGCGATACGGACGACACGAAAACTTTCGACGAATACGACGGGAACACTCGGTCAACTCGGCTCGTGTGTGGTGGCTATGGCGCCGAGACGCGCATCGCGTTAACGCACTTGTCGTCCGACACCCAGAGGTTCCCAAACTTTTCGCATAGCATACGATCCATTTTAGATGATTTTTTTCTATATATCATTAGTAAAGAAAATATACTGATATAAAGAAAAATCGTTATATTCACACTAAAAATACATTTACAGGAATACCATACACCTAAATAATCAATTAACTGTTTAATATGGTAAAAATGTATAATTCGTTTAATGAATTTAAAAAAAAAAGTATAATTTCTTATTATATATATTTAATGAGAAGGGTGTACTTGTTTTTTATTTTTCTTGACGACTGCATTGATATCCACTTCAACATTTGTTGATTTGAGGCAAAGACGGTTTGACAATTGCCATTTGCTTCGTGATTTCGTTTTGATAGCAACCACTTCACGATAAATATACGATGTAATGAAGGGTAGTAGCTTCTTAACAGCTTCATTAGAAACAGTTGGATAAGTTTCTTGAACAGATAATCAGAAATTGATTAAATGTTTACGATTAAATTTCATTTTTAGTGAACTGTTTTCAAAAATTTCGATTAATTCCTCTTCAGCTTTTATCGATAACCAACTCGTCATGATTTGTTCTTGAAATGGATTTGAAATCCAGTTTATTTGTTCATAGCTCTTCATCTCGCTCAGAAAATTTGAAACAAAATTTTCTTTTAATGTATTCAAATGTTTCGAGACATTTGTACTAATATCAATATCTACTATATACTCGTATATAGATTTCAAAACTTTAGGCGACCCATCTAAAATATAATAGCTACCCACTTTTGGATCGCGACCCACAGTTTAGGAACCTCTGGTCTAATACACTCCGGTACACTCTCAAAACGTTGTTATCGATAGAGCCAGCTGCGTTATAACGAGATAACAGACGTGCTGGATAACTGGACAAAAATATTACCTAGTTCTCAATTTTAACACGATACAAAAAAAAAAAAAATACTTATATTTTTCTTTGTATAGTCAAACGTAAACTTCACTAAATATGTAATATTAACTCGGTAATGATAATTGCCTACGTTTTTGTATCTAGATAGATATATATTTATACGAATATTATAAGATAAATATGGATATATTTAAATGTATTTTGATGACAAATATCAATTAGTTAAGTAGATATATAATTTAATATTTCCAAATCATATTTAACAATTTAATTTTTTTTTGACAAAATGTATACAAATTTAAAATATTTACCTAAAATTAGAAACGTTTAGAACGAATGTATGAATTAAAAATTAATAAATTTAAACAGAAAACCAATATTTTAATAGATGCTATAATAATATGTATACGTCGATTCGACGAACTGTTGTATTATAATTTTTATAAAAATATTTTATCTGATTAATATTTCGAACATTTAAATATGAATTTTCAATATCAATAACCACTAACAATTATTTTGATAGTTATAACTAATTCAAAGTATTTATATTTACATTTATATCATTATATACTATAGTAAAAATGTATACAAATAGATTAAGGGATAAGACATTTTTATCTACACTATCAAGAATTTCCGAAATACAAATCAAAATTTTCTTTCGTGTTTCCAATGGAAAATTTAAAAATATAATTTTAACTATTTTCCATGTAACAAGTTTTCATAATACAATAATGTTTGTGTTTAAGTTTAAAACCACGAAATTCTATAATAATATAATGCCAAGTAAATTTACATGCCTAGTCATTTTTTGAATAGTAGGTACAGGTATTTAACCACGAGGTTTATTAAAATGAACCCTTATTAGTTTACATGGAATTCCTAGGTAAACGGGAAACCTGCAGTGTATATTCGGGCCTACGTCTTTGAGTGATAATCCTTTGTTCAATTTTGTTACAAATGTTACAATTTTGTTTCATTTGCATTCGTGTGCTCTGCAGTGTGATATCATAAAATAGTTATTTGACGAATAAAAACGAAAAGAAAAATTTTAGACGATAAAATCGCTTCCCAAAAGTCGTAAAAGTGACGGGAATCGTTAATAATTAATTATAAATAAATATGATACTAAATCGTTTATAATATTATACAGATATACGTAAATCAATTGGTATTCTAATATGATAACCGGTAAGGATCCCAAGGATACTAGTACAATACTCAATACGGAATCCAGGTTACTAAGAAGTGCCACTTCTGCTATCTTCTTTAGTATAACATAATCAAGTTAACGAACTATGCATTTATATAATTATTTAAATTATTAAAAATAAAAAATAAATATATTATAATATTTTTTTTTATTATTATTAAGGGAATTATTAAAATAGTTAAAATAAAGAAGGAACCAGTATTTAGACTTACTATTGGGTAAGAATTCTTGCATAAAATATCTAATGGTAAAAGTAATAAATTAATCAATTTTGATTATGGTCGGTAAGATAAGATTTCTAACAAGCATGAGTGAGCATCCTCAGATGGTAAAACTAATAATCAGATCGATCATGTTATAATTGATAAATGCCATCGGACAAGCATCAATAATGTAAGGTTGTATCGAGGTGAGGATGGAGATTCAGACCATTACTTGGTAGTAACAAATTTTTTACTCAAACTGTTAGTTAAGTGGATAAAAATTCAAAAAACATTTAAAGGTACTAAACTAAATAGAAATAAAATTTTAAATAATGCTGAGATAATAACACATAAAATAAGAATAATGAAAAATTCTCCACATTTAACCAATTACAATACAAAACTGGAAGAGTATCAGTATAAATATTAAAGACACAGTCATTAATACGGAAAAAATCCTTAGATCAGAAAAAAACAACAGTGAGAAACCATTGATGTAATAATTGTAAATATCACGATGCGATTCAAAAATATTAAGAACAAGGACAATCATGTTAAAAAAAAATCTTACTTATTAACACAATATGGACAATTATAAGATACTATGAAATATGGCAAATAAAATAATAAGACAACAAATGAGAATATCAGAGAATAAAAAATTAGATGAAATAGAAGTGTACAAAATAGACCCAAAATTATTTTAATAATCCAATTAAAATAATCCATCATCTTATCTCTTATATGTGAAAAAGCTAAAGAACAGAAACTGACTGTTATACAGCCATCTTATGCCTCATATTCAAGAAAGGAGATCAAATAAACACTGAAAACTATAGGGTGATAAGTATATATACTCCATACAAGATTATTTCCACTGCTATAGTACACCTAGTCAAAATATATGCATTGGAGATAAAAGATAATAATAATAATAATAAAAGATATCACTGTGTTATTAAAAAGGGTAGACCGATTAATGATCATATACTAACCCTAAATCAAACCATGAAAAATAATATAAGTATGATAAAGAGTTACATATGATATTTATTGATTTTAAACAGGCCTATGATAGCATCAATATGATCCAACAATGGGTGATTATCGACAATTTTGGAGAATCCAAATAAACTTGCAAGACAAATCATATATTTTTATTCAAGTACATAGGTACTATAAAAGTACGTTATTTAAGAGAAACTTCAAAGCCATTCAAAATTCAGAAAATGCTGTGACAAGGGGATGCACCATCACCTATCTTTTTTAACGTAGTCTTGGAATGAGTGATATTCAAGATAATAGGAGAATGGATGTTATTGAATACAATGTTTTCATTATCATTTGCTAATAGTATTGTTCTTTTTGGAGAATCCAAAGGAAATGTAATAACAAGTACTGTAAGACTCTAGAAATTAAGTAAAAAAAAAAATGAGACTTCGAATTAATTGAAATAAGACAACATTTTCGGTTGTCACTAAAAAGCTGTTAGCTATGCAAAATCTAAGAGTAGGAGAATACTTGTTTCAGCAAGTTTAAGAATTCAAATACCTAGGGACATTATATATGAAAATAAAATGCATAATGTACTAAGGTGGAAACTTATTTCGGCAAATCGAGGGTATACAATGAAGAGTATATGCATATCAAAGTTTTTGTCAGGAGAAATTGAAACGAATTCTACATAGCTTATTTACGTCATATCATTATGTACACTTGTGACATTTGGTCACAAATAAAAAACCGATGAGTTAAAACTCATTGAGTTTGAAGAAAAATTCTGAGAAAAACGTACGGACTTACGTTAAACCTGAAATCCAACAAAGATTTGGAAAGCTTGGATAGAATGGAGAGGATCGAGGACATAGATAATCGTGATTGATGGAAATAACTTATAGAAGCAATGAAAGGCCTAAATTGCCGGTAAATGATAAAAAAAATCATTAAAATATCTAACCAATGTATATAAAGTATTTATACGAAAATTTTATAACACGATAAGTTGAGAAGTTTATAGAATTACAAAATAACAAATATAAAAATAATAATCATATATAAATCTGCAAAAATGTATAACTCATTCATTTTTTATAGTGTATAGATATTTTATAGAATACTGTATGGTTTAAGGTAAAGTATAAAAAAATTAAATACGTTTTGTGTATTGAATATTTTATTTTTATATGGTATATTGTACAGTTATTTTTGTAATGTCCAAATATTTTATAACGTGCCAAAATTGTTTTAGACACTCTATTGAAAATATGTACATAATCAACGCATGTTAAGAGCATTTAAAAATATAATTATTAAATACGGAACACAATACAATGTTAGTGGGTATTGTAAAAATAAAAATGTAATTAATAAAAGAGAAATCACTGAATATAAAATATAATAACATATACACTTAACTGTAATTATTATACTTAATAATTAAATTTTAGTAATATTAAAATGAATGGATTATATACTATTTCTATGAAAAAATTTTAAAAATGTTCAAATATATGATTTACACACACAGAAATAGTCAATTATAAAATACCATAGTTAGATGTGTAATGAAATGAAAATGAATTTTAATTCCTTTAATTGTTTGAATTATACAGTATACAAAGATATTTTTAGTATAATAAGATGAAATATATATATAAAATATATTCTTGAGAAGGTTTTTAATATTAACATTTTTGATATTTAAAATTATGTACATAATATGTATAATGTGTTAATAAATGGAATTTTCATTTAATATGCAATCAATGTACTAGCTCATATGTTCAAATTTATGTTTGTCATTCATGTTAATACAAATTATATTAAATTATTTGGAATAATGATAATTTTAAGACAATAATTACATTTTAATTTTCTCTATTCTGAACACGTAGGTAATTTATCAAATCATTAAAAATCGATGTTTCGACATTTATCGTAACTCAAAATTTTTATCTATATAATGAGTAGGAAAAAAAATTAACATAGGCAATCTATTTCCAAATAAAACTCCGTAGGATTTATTTTACGATTTCATGTAACGATTTAAAGTTCTTATCTACGCCAATAATAAACTACATTGAATTTGTCAAACCATAAAATCTATCTAAAGTGGCGAAAACCCCAAGTCGTAAATTCGCTGTTTTTATAAATGATAAAAACGGAAAAACGTAATCTTGAAAATTAAAATTTATAATTTCAACTGAAATACAATTAATCAAAGTAATTTATGTTATTTATAGAAATTATCGTTATCTCCAAAAACTTGAAAATATAAGCGGCTATTTTATTACACATTTATTTTGTAATAAATGTAGTCAATTAGAAAATAAACTTGTTTTAATATTCACTAAATAAGTAAATCAAAAAATCTATGTATATTTTAAATTTTCTATGAAAAAAAAAAAAAAAAAACATTATTCCATATAAATAATGGTGTACATAACAAATATAATTATGAGTGGTTTTAACAAATTTATGACCAAATTTAAAATATTTAAATATATGTATTTAATAGGGTATATTACATTTTACATAATTATACATATTTTTTTTTTATAGATAGAAATAACATTAATTTTTGTATAAATGTATTTATATAATGATAATTGAAACAATTTTATTTATAATCAAAAGTTCTCTAAATAATATATTCTTGGTAATAATAGGAATAATAATGTGTAATTAATTATGGACTCCTGTGAATAAAAATTTATTTATTCCATAAATAATTGAATTTTTTTTTTCAACAGAAAATCTGTTAACTTTTTATTTATATTTCATAGGAAAACACTATACTTTGAAACAATTAATATTAGTTAAACATATTTTTATTTTTAACTTGCTGAATTAAAATTAATATTCAACTGGCTAATTTAAACTATATTTATAAAATAACGTGTTTTTAGATTTGTTAGAGACAAAATGTCATTATGATCTTGTCCATGACTAATGTCTTTACATTATGCGTTATCTTATTTTTTAGTACCCTCAAGGGTCAATGACATTTTTTACGGGAAAATATTCTGGGATTACATACGATCAAAAAACATATAAAAAAATCTATTGTGCTCGGACAAAAACGTCAACTGGGGATGTTTTTCATATTTTTTCAAACACTAACTGATGTAAAAATGTATTTTCATGACAAATACTTAGCAAAATGTAACATATCTACAACTTTCATATAGAATATAACGCATATGATTTATTACTATTTATGCCAGAGATAGTGACAGTATCCCAAAAATAATCTATATACCGCCAATGCATTTAACTATATATTTATGTTATTGATGATTTTTTTTTTTTTTGAATCTATGCATTTTGACTGATGGAAATTCGTAAATCATAGAGTATATAAATTGATAAGAAGATATACACAATACATATAATATTGTTAAATAAAGATGTTTTAATTATGGTTTTAAATATAATTAACAGAGTTTGGTAATGGATTTTTAAATTGGTTATTACTTGGGTTTTACAACTTAAATTTGACTTAATATTTTTTTTTTCTTAAAATAATGTTTCCACCAGGAGACTTAATAAAATCGTTACTTATGTACCTATTCTGTAGTATTACATTTGACAAAAATAATATGCTTTAAAGAAGTAATTTTTGGAGAAACGCGTCAGTAAGAATTTAATTTTTATTTGGTTTTAATACCAAAAATGATAAAATGATCATATCAAAATATATGATGGTGTGTCCATATAAATTTTTATTATAATTTCGTAATTCTGAAAATAATTATTCATAAATGTAAAAACTTACAACAAATATATAATTTAGTGCTATGGTGATAAAATGTTCAAACTTTTTTTGTTAAATTTTGAGATATTATAGCAATTAAATATGTATTTCAAGGTTTCTATATCTAAAAAGGGTAAATTTATATTTTAAGCAATGACAATTGAATATATTATATAAGAGTTATTATTATGTAAGATTAAACATACCTTATAATTACATATAATAAAATTATTGTAAATTATTATTTTCATAGCTATTAAACAATTTTTATTATCATTTATTATTTCAGTATAATTACCTCATAATTTCGAAGAAAAAAATGGATTTAAAAACTTAAATGGTTTACAGAATACCTATGTTTTTTTATTAATTAAAAAAAAAATCTTCACAGTTTATTACACGAAGCTGAACTCAGAAACGTTTTTATTGACAAAAATGATTTATCATGTACTCATATTTCAAATTCAATAAATCAACAGTTTTAAAATAACCTACCCGCCAATCAAAGAGCTTGTGAATGATTTAAATAGATGGATTTTTATTACATATTATAGTCAAAATACATTATCCAAAATCACACATTTATATATACCTAAGTGTTTTAAATGTCGCCATGTGATAATACAATTACAATTTGTCGGATTTACGGTATAAAATGTTATAAAATATTACTAGGTTAAAAAATCCTACTATACTCATATTATCTAAAATTAAAAATACATTGTATACCAGTGTTGTAATTAAATCCAACAATCAAAAATAAACTTTAGGTTTTTAATATTGGCAAAACCAAATTCAAAAAATATTAAATTAAATAACGGTTTCATGTCCTGATAATTAAATAACAATTTTGTATCAACTTAACTAATACATAAATATTTTTTCCTAATATTAAAACAGAATTCCATGTGAGCATTTTTAAAGATATCTATTTTATAAGCATATACTAAAAATATACTACGAAAAATTGAATGAACGACAAAAGTGTCATCATAATCAGAGTTTCAATAATAAATGGTGATATTAAATAAGAAACGTACGAAATCCTTGAAAACTATATTCACCAGTGGCAATTTTCCAACTCATGTAAAAAAATATTTAACGATGTTTGATATCTCTCATTATTTTATAAAATTTTATTAAATTATGAGTAAAATCCAACATTTTTAAACTTCTAAACATAAAACAGGTAAACAATGTTCGTTAAATACTTAGAATACGTGAATTTAATAAAAGATTTAATATAAGAAATTTTTATATATTTTTTTATTTATATTTTATTTTATATATATTTATATATATTAATATTTTATTTAAAATATTTGCTTTATTTCTAATTAAATTTTAGAATTTGAGTGGAGTGATAAAGCTATTAGTTTTATAATTTCGATTGTATTTTTGTTAATATTGTATTAAAAACAGTAAAAGTTAATGTATAAATCCAATTACCAAACGTAAGTGTAAAAAAATTTAAAACAAATGTATGTTTCTGCACGATATCAGTTTAATTGGACGTGACGAACTGCGCCCATAAACGATGTGCATTTACACATAAATTGGTTTTTATTTTCTCTAAAACGTATATGAACTTTAATTTTTTACATTAGATACACGATTTTCATAAACAATTACAATCAATTTATATAAATATACTTATTTATTTTCAATTTCATTCAATATAAGTGTTATTAACAATACAATAAAATTAATAATTTATATTATAATGATGTTTATTCACAATATTATTAGATTCAATGATTATATATTACTAACATACTATATGTAAGTGAAGTACAATACATTTCTGTACTTATATATTATGTCCTCGGGTAGAAAAATATTTCATACAGAATTAACTAAAAATGTATAATTTTTTATTGTTTTATTCATACTTTAATATATATATATATAATTATATTTAAATAAACAATATTAAAAAAAAAAAAATGATTCTAAAATTATTTTTAACACAATTTTTATAATAGATTTGTTTAAAAAAAAAAATCAACAATTGTTTTTTCTACAAATATTAAAATATCTAGTTTTAGAATAGCGTTGTAATATAATAGCTTATTTAGTAAAATATATAGTAAACAATTTATAGGCTATAAAGTAAAATTGTCAGTGTGGTACAAGTGTACCTCACGCGACTACTGATGTTACAGGATATTGCGTGACTGAAGTTTCATGTCAAATTAAATGAAAAGAGAAAAAACTTAATTAGTGTGTTATGACAAATAGTATTTTTATTATAACTACAGAAGATTTATTTAAAAATTAACAGAACAACCCAAGAAATATAAATATTATTTTATTATATATAAATACATTTTTTTTTTTTTTTTTTTTTGTTCTATTGCTATTTCCACCTTTCAATACGTTATAAAAGTTATCTCTTAAAAAATATAAAATCGTTGCCGTATCCAGACCATATATAATCCTTATAATTATGTAATCTAATATATTTTCATATTTATTTATTATTGATATTGTAATTTTAATATAACTGTTTTATTATAATTATACTACAAACAGTAATATAATTAGAATATGTATTTATAATTCTCAGTTGTAGCTGTATTGTAGTTATTGTAGTATTTTTTTGATTTTATGCTGTGTGGGCAGTAATCGTTTAAATTATTTTTTCATTAAGGTCAAAATATTAAAATGTAGTAAAATTAGTTTAAAAAGTTGTAAGTTTAATTTAAAGTTTTGGTAAAACCATGACAATTTTACTTATACATGTAACTAGTTTTTTGTTAAGAGTTTACTGTAAAATAATATATTTTAAATAATTTGATAAAATTTAAATTTATATGTACATTTGCACAATATATTTAACATTAGAATAACATGTAAACAACATTTAAAACTTTACTTATCGTGAATTTGAAAAACTTATATTTTTTCACAATCATTCTATCATCTATTTTAACGGAAAAAAGGATTTAATTGCACTAATAATATATCAAAATCGCACTAAACATATATCAATATTGCATTGAAAATACGTCAAGTTGCTATTAATAAATGTAAAAATAGCAATTATTAATATATGTTAAAATTGCAATGAAAAATACATTAAAGTCACATAACAATTATATATTTACACTAAAAAGTTGTACAAATTTCAAATTAAAAATTTCTAATCCATTATAACGTATTAGTTTATTTAAATATTTAACAATTTTCAATAGGTATAATTTGTTTTCTTTTTGAAAAAAATGTATTAAATATTTAAATTATATATATATATATATAATTATATATAATTTATAATATTAGACAGTTAAACACAGTAAAATGTCGTTTTATATAGGCAATTTAGGTACACTTCTATCCTGTGGTGCATTTCGTGACTAGAAATAAGAATCCAATAGGTTTATTCATTACAATATTTATTAATAATAAACTATTAATTAAAATCGAATAATTGTATTGTTTTCTGAATATATACGTCTTCATATCTTTAGGATCAGAGCGTATTATTGTGAATATAGGTGTCTCGCTGTGGGGATCTGACTGAATAGCACGAAAATACGTCGTCCAATAAATTATTATTATCGGTATCTATATAACGTTTTTCTACTCTTATGAAGCAAAATTTGTAATAATTCACATAGTAGGTATTTATGTACTGCAAAATTAGCTAAGAAATATTAATTTGTACATTTTATCACGAGAAGTATATAAACAGTAGTTGTTTAACACTGAAGATGAGAACATTGTTTTCGAAATACTTATTTGTTAACTAAAAACAAATTATTTTGTAAAAACTGGGTATTTATTTATATATACATATATATATATATTGTATAAATGATAGATTGATAGTGGATACAAATCAACCAAATATATTCAAGATCGAAATAATTTAAAACCTATTGGTCTAGGTTTATATTTTATTTTATATTATATTCAAAATCCTTCTTATCGCATATTTTTTTTATTATATCATTACATTTTACAGTAATAATCAAAAAACAAAAAATAAAATTCAAAATAAGATAATATTAATACAGGAAGGGCATAAAATATGATTATATAGAAATGTAAAATTGTATGTTTAAAAAGTATATTAAAGCGGTACCATTAATCGCGTAAAGTTTAAAATGATTTATACTAAAATATAGTTTAATAATTATTTTGTATAATATTTTATCCCTCAGGTACATATTTACTGAAGGTACGTGGAAGCAATTCTACCAACTTTATTATTTTTATGATAAAAACTCATTTCTGAAACACCAAGATAATATTGTACACTGTAACACAAATGGAGGGTTAAATATATGTACTTAAAATTTGTATTAAACGTTTACGTGTTTTTAGTAATTGTCAATGTAAAAAAACGCACGTTATTGTTGAAGCAGTATTCGCACATTTTACCGATTAAATGAGACATGAGTAATAATATCAAGTGTAGTTGATCAAACAAAGCAAAAACAACATTACATTGGGTCTCATTCACACAACATTTAACATGACATCAGAACGTTGGTTGATTATTTCTAATTCACTGGATTATACCCGAACGAGTAGAATATTGTTTGGACTTTTAATTTTATTTTAGTGATAGATACGCATTATTAATCCCATCCAGTGTCCTATATAAATTAAATAATGGCTATTTACATTTCATAGTCATATTAAATATTTGAAAAACAAATTATCATTATAAAAATCTATTGATTTTAGCCACAATATATAATATAATATAATTCGTTTTAAAGAAATATTTATATAACCGTATACATAATATATATATATATATTTAAACTACACAAATGTAATATATAGTATTTTAATAAGAAAATAAACAGTAAACAAATTATAACACATATCAGAAAATTGCATTATTCAATAATAATAATAACAGTAAGTTATAATATTCTAATTAACGAAATAATATAAAATGTATGTATATACATTTGTAAGTACACATTTAAAAAAATTCATGATATTTAAAAATTAAAGTAAGTTTATAGATCAATATGGGATACATAGCATAAGGATAATACCATTATTTATTTTATTCGGCATTACTAAAAATGTCTTGAAATCTAACAACTATTTATATATACTTCTCTAATATTTACTTCTTAGAAACTTTTCGCTCTAATAATCTAATAAATAACATTAAATTCTTGGTAGTTATAAGAAAACACACTGAGCAGCGGCCTTTTAGTTTCTAATGTCATTATTTGTGTTTGAAGTAAATTTCAATTTACAGTAAAATAACTTTATTTAAAGTTTGTGACAATAAATATATTAGAAAATACATAGCATGACTAATGAAAAAGACTCAATAAATAATATGTTGTGGGTAATAATTCAAGAAAATATTATTGGAAGTTTAGCTAAAATAGTGCATGAATCGTATGAATTTTACCGAAACTTTTTCAAAACGTATGATCTATGATCATATAAATAAATTATAGTAGATAATGTAATATATATATATATATATATATACATTTCTTTAGATTTTGTGTTTATGATAGTTATATGTATGTAAACTAGTTTAATGAAATAATTTTAAATTATCAAAACACATAATTACAAAACATACATTTTATATTTATACTTGTATATTGATTTAATGTTATATTTCAAAATAGCTGTTTATAAAATTTACTTGTATTTTTTTAAATATACGATATGCGTATTTTGAATATCAATATTTCTAACAACAGCTTGTCGCCATATTTTATATGCCATAATTAAATTTTTTATTTTAGTAAATACGCGTGGTAGAACAATTAGTGAAAACTTTGTCGTTCCTCTGCCGTTACAATATATTTTGCAAAATCAGCTATTATACATTTCGGAAAACTATATAGATAGTGCGTCCGAATACGGTGTAAACACGTCGCGGTTTCCATTGATATAACATAAATCATAAAATTGTATTGAAAATTTCGTCGTGAAATAATAACGAATCGGAATTTATTTATGACCAAGTTCCGACAAAAATTTATGACGATATTCACATTGGTAAACACGAAATTATTCGGGAAAAAATTCGGAACGTTTCGTGTTTGTCTAATAAACGCAACAATTATGAAATATTTTGCAGAGACAATATCAATTGAGTGGCGGGCCGATCCACTCGATTTGTCGGTCACGCGATTGTACATTTTACAATAAACACACACACACACACACACACACACACACACGTATAAAATATAATATGAAAATAACGGTTTACACGGGGAAAAAAAAAAAAAACAAAAAAAAACATACATTTATGTATACGTATTTGTTTTGGTGCGTATATAGTTATTAAATAATATTTGACCGAAACTCGTAAAATAATGTTGCCAAATACATTTACAGGTCGGGGGCGTTTTCGACCCTCCTTTATTCCGCGGTTATATTTCCCTTCCTAAACCGCACGTAATGCACGAACAATAGCCACCCCCGCCCGCCCATAACCGCCTAAAAAACATCCCTTCTCGCCCACTCCCCCGACCACCGCGGAAACCTCCCCGCCGACGACGCCGACGATTCAATTGTTGTGCGGCGCGAGGTGTAACCCAAACCGATAAACTTTCGCATTAAAGTTGAAACTCGCGCGAGCCGTCTCTCCCGGGACCGCTCTCGTCCTCGACGGGCTATATCGTACGTCAACCGGCCCCGATCCCTTTCATTATAATAATATGTCCTCGTGATCAAAACGTTCAAACGATAATAATATTTTCGACCATCGTCGCACTCGTTCGCGGGCAAACGGCTATTTATCTACTTTTTATATAAATACATTTTATCGTTTCCCCGTCGCACCACATCGTTTTCTTAGGTCGTCTTGCATCCAGAGCGATTCGGAATATACACCGAACCAAATACGCGTCCGTGATTTCAACAAAAATATAAATTAATTTAACAATATGATTGTTGATATACGTCCAATGAAATGTTTGTTGATTCAACAGTAAAACAACAAAACGTAATATTGATTCAACAATATCTTTTATCAATGTCTTGGGTGAAGTTGTCCAATTGAATACGAATTCATTTGAATTAACAAGTTATATTTTGTTAATTCAATTATAAATATTTTGTGTTTCTCTCATTGGTTCATTTGTTAATCAAAATAGTCAGTTCAAACAGAATATTTTTTCAATTTCTTAACATATTCTATTATAATAATAAAATCTGTATTAATCATACAAATTATTTTTATAACTTATATATTTTGTGCAATTTATAAAATGAATTTTTTATTGTAAACACATTTTTCATTCATTTAACTATATATACATTAAAATAATAAAAGTTGTATTATTTCAACTAATATTCGTTTGTTAAAATTTCATTATTGTATATTGTTAATTCTACCAATGATATTTGGTTCAGTGTAGCGAGGGATGTCGGTTTTTATCATCCACGTTAGTACCGTTTATACGATGAGATTAACAAAATATGTTATATGGATTCAAAGGAATAACAACAGAAAAATTTGATTTACATACACGAAGATATTATAAGTAAAAAAAAAAATATATATATGTTTACAAGGTTCCCAAAAGTTTCACGAGTTTGTACATTATATAGAAGTAAAATTATTGTTAAATACTGTTTATTATTTAGTTAATATATTATATAACTAACTAACTTTAATCGTTTAAATTATCATTGGATAACTTAACTTCTAATCGTTCAGTTAAGTTAAAATATAAAAGACAAAATATGGCTAGTGTGTATTTTAATATTAGTAATAATGTACAATAATCGTATAGACTGCAATATTTACGTATATCTCTACCCTATTAACATTTTGCAATCTTGAACATTTGATGTAACGTTAATAGTTAAATGTTTAAGAGTAAACGTTTAATAAACATTAAATTAATGTAAAATGATTGATATTTAAAGAATAATGTATAATAATATTTCATTAAATATTTAAATATTAAATGTTTAAAAATTTATAATCAACATAACTTTTAAAAAACAATGTGTAATTCAACATTATAATTTTATTCATATTTCAAGGTTTAGCGCCTATAGAATAAATTAATTTCAAAAGGTGCAGATATAAATAAATTATAATATTTTCATGTTACAAACTACCAGTTTTAGCAATAATCCATTCTAATGTTATTTTCCACATGTCCCTCCCTTGACCCCCCCATGGGCACTATGGTCATTGAGTTTAAAAAAAAGGAAGAGTTATCCACGAAAATATAGGTCCACTTCTTAGATATCTGCAACAATGGTATTTTAGATTTGAGGATTAAATGGCCGTAGAATAGTATACGTTAGTTTAGGAACATCGTAGGAGGGACATTTTTGAATTGTAACTACTAACTTAATAGAGGTGAAATCGTACTTTGTTGGATGTCAAAGTATGTTATACCCTCTGGTATATAACATAATAAAATTCACTTTTTTAGTATTCTCCGGAGAATCAGAAGTCCACTTTATATGTGTTTAATAAAGTTGTTACTACTACAAATAATTTTTTGATAAAACTAAAGTTTTAATATTTAAAGCATTTATTATAGAAATAACGAAATTCTAATCTTTATATTTTATCTATATAAAATTATTATTTTTTTTTCTTATCATTATCCAAATTATATTAATTTGAACGATGGTAAACATATATTCAAATAACTGATCAATATTGCTTCCATCAAATAAACTATTACTACCAACAATCATCTATTACGCATAGCAATCATAGTCAACGTAAGATGACCTATGAATTATGATACTAACTGATATTTTATTTAGCAACGTAGATAATGGATCTCCGGCCTATACCATATATTATATAATGACCAAACTTTTTTTTATACCAAAATAATTAGGATATAATAATATTCAAATAATTTGAAAATTATAGCACTAAGTAAATTCATTTATGGTAGCATATTGTTAAATATTCAGTTAGTATTCATTATACAGTAATTTCTTGTTTTGATTTATATTTGTATAACCCTGTGTTAAATTATTTCATAGTTATCAAATTATTTTTTTTTTATATATATAAGTAATTTAAACTCTTTTGGAACAATTACCAATTTAATTTTGTAAAACAAATTAGGTAACCTTGATTTCACAATCAATACAAGCATTTATATATTTATTCATTGTATACATCTATATATTATATATGTATCTAATATACGAGTATATAGTATATGTCATGTACTTAAAACCTAAAATAACATCATCAATTTATTTAATTATTTATCATTTTGTTAATTATGAACACTTTAAATATGATTATTTTTATTTGTATTTTAATAGAGATATTTAATTTAATATTATACTAGATACCAAGAAACAGTCTTCCGCACACTTGTATACAGACAAAATGCCATAATATTTTATATTAAATTTGCAGATCCGTACGTAATTTGAGCGTTTGTACTCTTCTGAAAATCTCGAATAACCTTTATCATACCGAGTTCAGTGAATTTATGCTATTTATTCAATGATGAACTATTTATCTTAAGAGATATATATATTTTATAACCAGTAAAAAGAGAACAGTATGGTCAGCAAATACCAAAATCATTGTTATCTGTAGTCAGCGATATTTGTCAATGTATTTACTACATAGGTATAAGAAATATCAATAGACATTGGAAACTTTCTAAACTATTGCAATCAAATCATATTTTGTATACATATATATATTTATATTTACATAAACATTCATTAATTTCCAAGCATTCATTAAAATTAATTTTGTTTTATATTATTTTTGGAACGCGCTATAAAATTATTATAACCCGTAATTTCTATGAAGATTTTTATATATTTTCCATTGTTATAGTAATAAATACTCCCGTACGTCTCATATACACACACGAGATAAATAAAGGTACACAATAGGTATATTATTTTACGTTTTCGTACATTAAAAAAGAAAACGGGTACAAGTGGAAATTATAAATACAATAGAAAACACAATTTTAGTTATTAATACATCCCTTGCTCATCTAGTTATGTTCTTACCTCACCGACAGGTCCCTTTTTATCTCGGTTCGTGGATTCTCTTGTTCTGTATTCTCTCCAACTTCTGGTGTCTCCCAGGGTGCTTTATTATCACTTTTGCTGTTTTCTCTGTTCATACATTTCGCCAATTTTGTACTCCACAACGTCAAGTTCTTAACCATTGCTGATTACATAAAATAATATCTATACCTATATTAATTCTATCTCAGACTATAAAATGCAGCAAGACGACCTTCTCCGATTGTTTGCTCAGGGTGAGTCCCCTTTGGGAATGAACATTCCCAAATACTCTATGTTCACTTTTATTCACCCACGCTCGCCATTAATTTTTTCTTATCAAATTAATAATATACTTATCGAACCCGCCGGAGACTCAATTACGTGACCTTGGCTATACACTCACCCGTTAATTACATCTTATTAAAATTTTATCTGGTTTTCAAACTTATGGGTTTCATTTTTTGAACCTCCCTTAATTTCCATTTCCTATTCTAAAAATATATGAATGTGTCCACTGAGATCCTCCTACTGCCTACGCAAGTGTCATGCTTGAAAGGGTTCAGAGACGCTTCTTACATACGCTTAATGTGAGACTCAACATACATCACGCCCCCCTCCCCATAACTATTCACCAGTCCAAAAGTTCCTTAATCTATAGTAATCCCTAGTCCCTCCGATCACTGATATACATACAATCTATATTTTCTCTCAATTATCCTTACAAGTGAAATGAATTATCTTAGTCTCCTACCACAAATTATGTAAGTTTCCTCCCTCTTCACTCATTCATCGGACCTCTTTCATATTTCCTTCTCTCCTGCAAACTACCTTGAAAACTCCCTAAATATTCAGGCAATTCGGACTACTAATAATGACCCTTCTTTTACCTAAAAACTCAATTTTTAATGACATTCAGCCAGTTATTTTTCTTTTTTAGCTTAGTTTTAGTTTTGTTTAGTTTACAAAAAATTGCTGATTATTCTCATATCTTTTGAGCTCATCTCGTAATTGTATATATAAAATAAAAATATACATTTATTAAATTTCACCCATTAAAGTCAAAAATATATTTAAAATTTAAATTTAAAAGTATCTTAAAAAGTACACTTTACAACAAATAATTACAAAACATTTAATAGTTTATGGAAAACTATATAGTTATATTATAGAACGATTTTTAGAAATTGTCTTTTAGGTAAATATTTGTAAACGAATTACAATATATACAAATTAATAAATATATAAAATATTAAACAATTATTTTTTTTCTAATTATAAGATAATCACACCTAATGGTAAATTTTAAATATTTGCTTTTTGTGGAATCTAATTATGTAAATTAATTGTTATTATAAAAAAGACAAATACGCTTTGAGTATTCCTGAGTTTCAAATTTACATACATGTATTTTTAAAATACATAATACTTGTTTATAGTTGAAGATAGATATTATATATACCTGTATGTAATATATTATGTTTATATCATATATTTTTCAATTTTTATCGTTTTAAATAATTTTGTTATAAACTAGTTATTAACTATGTAATGATTTTGTTTTTATTTATTGATAAATAATAATTTATATATAAATATATCGTAAGGTATCGTTAACTGTTATATTGAATTTATCAACAAATATATTTGCACTAAGTAAATAATAATGTAAAACACTTGTAACAATCCATTAAGGAATTTATACAATGTCCTTAAAATTCACATCTCTTAATATTCGACCGTTGAACACCGAAGATAATATAATTATTTTATCATACATTGATAGCGTTGATACGTTACTGCATGATGCCAAGAAAAAAAATTCAAGTAAAATAATAATAAATTCGACGAAACAGTCGAAAAATTATGATTAATCGGTATTTCGTTCATATTTCGTTAATATTAATCATGACTAATACATGACAAATAAAAAAAATATTTTTTAAGAAAAATTTATTTCAAACACTACATTATCTTGTGAATTATGGATGCATCTTGAATTTATCGGTTTACCGTAATAATGTATTATATAATATGTAACAGATGTATTAGGAAAATTTAAAATTTATAATTTTGCATTTAATTAATAATAATTAAATGTTTTCATCTTAACAAAATTTTTTTTCACGTTAGTAGATATAAATAATTATAAGCATATATATTTTTTAATATGAATATTTATAAGCTTTCATAGTTATAATAAATGTACATTGGTGAATTTAGTAAAATAGAAGTTCGTTTTATTACAATAAAATAATGGCTTGGAATAAGAATAAGTTTTATCGTTACAATAACTTAGAAGTTAGAATTAAAGGGTTCTATTGTAGTATTTTGAAGTAAATCAGGGAGAGCGTTTTAAAAATGTCTTTTAAAATATTTGTTATGATATTTAGAATGAATTTTTTGTATTTTCAGTATTAATGAGCTTATAAATGTAGTTATTAGCTTGAATTGTTAGTTTTTAAAATGATGATCAATTGGATCTAGAACCCTTTCATTCTGAACCAGAAACAAATAACAATATGTTAGAATGATTAATATAGAAGTATGGTAAGTTACAATTTTTGTTCAACTATAGGCAGTCGATATATTATTATAAGACTTGTATATAAATACTTTTAAAAATGTTTAATAATATAATAAAAAAATTCAATAGACATTTTTTAACAATTATATTATTCATGGTATACAAAAATTTTGTGGGAGTTGAGGATATTCTGTTATAACATATTTCACGTTTAAGGAATATGAACATCTGTTGATTCACAACATATCAACATCTGTTGGTAAGTATTTTAATCAGAGCAACTGGACAACGAATATAATATATTCGTATTTTTAATAAACTCTGTATTCTATGATTTCTGTAAAACAATGTATTACAATCACAGTCTAACCTCATATTATATCATTATTTCATCATTTTTTTTAGATACATTGAAAAGGTTTCTTCTATTATCTCATCTTTTAAGATATATCCACAAGTAAGAATTGATAACTTTATAGAAAAAACGTTTCAAAACGTTATTCCTATATTGTTACGGTTTAAGACAAAACTGTGTTGGATTACTAAATGTTTATCGATTTTCTTCAAGTAAAAACTTTCAAGAAAGCAAGATATTTATCTATGTATCTTTTAAATTTGTATTACAATATTTTATTTTAAAATATTTTTACAGTGATTTGAAATATATGATGGATACTAAGCATGGCCCCTAAACAAAATATTAATATTTGCATGTACAAAAAGAATAAATGAAAAGTATATACAACGATGTAAAAATGTTTACTTAAAGAAAAAAATCAGTTAGTGTTAAGTACTCAAAAACAGTTTCCATTATAACGTAGTATTATTGTTATTATTTTAGTTTTTTTAGTATTTGTTCACACTGACAGATCAATGTGGTTGAAAAACTATTCTGAACAAAGTTCGGTATAATATAATTTTTTTTTTTTGATTTATAAAATTTTTGCATTATTTTTGGTAATTTTCCACTACACATAATAGTATTATTGGGAAAATCAAAAAAATATTCTTTTTAAAGTATTAATTATATCAAGATTCGTACATAAAATGCTCTTTACCAAATATTAATTATAGACACTTTCTTACAAAAAAAGTGTAAACATAAATAAAAAAACAACTCCTATTGTAAAACCAATACTATAATAATATGTTTGTACATAAAATCTAAAAAAGGTGTATAATTTTTCAAGAAATTTCATATATAACTTATGTAGTTAATCAAGAATACTAATTACTATTAATACATTATTTAAATTTCATGATATCGATAATTTTAGGTATGTGTGTACCGGTAAAAATATCAATAAAATAGAAATATTACAATATAAAAATAAATATATATATAATAAGTATAACATCTGACATATTGTGCCATATATATCTGTCTACTTATTTTTTGCACCTAGAAAATTATTTTAATTGTAATTCATAAATCAATAAAATATACGTACATGTTATTTATATCAATTAAGAACGATAATAATTCATAATAATATAGGTAAAATATTACATTGTGCAAGTCATAACAACTGACTGGTAGTTTTAAACTGCATGCATAGTGCCAAGTTTAAATCACCATTTGTAATCCGTTGTGAGATATGTCGTATTGCTATTCCAATATTTTGGTCACCGCAGTCTTTTTTAACATAGTCCATTTGTAGAGGATCGGTATTAAATGATGAATTTATATATATTTTCCATTTTTTTAAAGTTAAATTTTTAGTGTTAAGTCAAAATTAGATGTATTGTATCAAAATTCATATTATCCATATTATTTGATACAAAAGAACATTTAAATTCATAAAATAAATAACACAAAAATAAAAATATAAGGAATAAATGTTTATGAAAAAAATGATTTTTAATCTGTTTATTCATTATAAACAAAACAGAATAAAATATAACTATATAAAATAAATACATAAATATTTTACACTTAAATTATTACAAGGAATTTTTAATATAGGTATATGGTATAAAATATACCAAAAGTTTTTTTTTTTACTACGTTTAAAATATATTATAATCGTTTTTGATTGTGTTAATTTTATGGATACTACTAATATGAAAACCACCACAAATTAATTTCAACTAGACTACATTGATTGTGATTTGTTGTTGCAATTTATAATAATTGTATAACAACAACTTCTAATATACATTTTATGGTGTAAATACATTATTTTAGTTTCAGAAACAATATTACATATTGTTTATTAATTTAATAATTAAAATTATAATATTATAATTTTTTAAACAAAATATATATATTCAACAAAGACTCAAGTGAAAAAATGATGATGCACGAGGATAATTAATAATACAGAATATTTTATTTAAGTAAATCATTTGAGATCATACAATATTTTAAAATCATATATAAAAATATCAATAAAATTAAAAATATGTATTTACTATGTCCTATATAAAAAGTAAAATCAGGAAATATTGAGACAATCAATTTAATATGTATGTAAATTACTTATATACTTTAAATATTAACGATATGTCAACTGTCGGCAGTTTACTTACTAGAATAATTGCATACGTTAAGAAGATAAGGAAAAAATAAATATAGTTTAAAATTAATGTTTTTCATATAAGAAATATACTTTTTAAAATATCCACAAATATTGAAGCATGTACAATATCATTCACATTTTTAAAAGTTAAAATAGTTTAAAAATAACTTAAGAATTAAGTTGGGGTGACGTTATATATCAAGCGTTTAAGTAGTACCTATGATATTTTTATAAAACTTCATAAATAAATATGAGTTAAATGATATAAGAGGCATTGGAAATATTACATTGCATTAGGTTTATTTAGTTCAATACATATTATAATATTCTTATGTATATATATATTTGTTACATTAAAATCAATTTACGAATACAATTTTTTTTTTTTAAAACAGTACTTTAATTATCTTACAAATTTTAGTACATTTCTGTATTATTGCTAGATGAAGGCGAGTAAAAAGTACGTTTTGTTTTTCCAATTATTTCTTAATATTTAAACCTATATAAGAAATATAACTTATATATAATCAGTACATATAAACAACAATAATTCATTGCATAATAATTTTATGTAAACTGAAAATTTGAATAAAAATTATATAATATACAAAAATGAAACGTTATATAATATCACATTATAGTATGAACTATATAAAATAAGTCATCATTATATTCGAAATCTATTTAAATATAATGTTAATTTAATCAGTCATAATATACCCTAAAATATAGTAATATAATGCAGTGAATGAACTCAAATATAGCTACAGAAATGGTTCATCAGTTGTTTCTTATTAAATTCTATATAATATATTCAGTCTGGGATTCCGAATATTTATGAATATTTTCAAAATACAGAAACCATCAGTGCTCTCTTAAAAATCCACTGACGTCATATCGTTAGCTGTTTCATAAGTCTGACCATAAAAAATTCTGGAATTCCTTATTTAATTTCTACTCGTAAAATCTTCCAACCAACTTGCGAAAATCCACACATATAAATTTAGACAATTCAACACAATTATTTTCCATTTTCAATGAATTAAATTTTAATAAAAATTATAAATTATAATTTATTCCTTAATATATTTAATTTTCAACTTGTATTTATGTATAAACATTATTTTAATTTGTACTATTTGTAGTATTTTTTAATAAGAAAATAAATAAAGAAAAATATTGATTAGTTCCAATTTCAATTGTTATAGAAAGGAATACATACGTTTTCCTTTGAAAACTTCTTTAAAATATATAAATAAATGCATATATTTTATATTTAATTTGAAATATTTTTTTTAAACAAATTTTTGATAACATTAAAGATGTACATTTAAAAAATGCTAAAAATAAAATTGTAATTTTCAGTTGAAAATGCAAAATAATTTTCATGAATGCTTTTATACCACTTTTAAATTACTAAAATAAAATCACAAATTATACTTAAAAATTCAAAAAAAAAAATATAATTTATATTGTTCATTTATTGATAAAAAAGTTAATTTATAGTTATTTATAACTAAATAGAGTTTTTGTGAAATATAAACCATAAAAGTTGAAAACAGTTATTCAAAATCATATTGTCTATAGACCTACACGAATATCCATGAAGAATATTGATATTTTTTTAATAAACAACTAATAAACTATGTACAATGTATCTTAGTATACAGTAAAACCTCTAAATACCGGACACCCTCAATCGGTGAAATATTCTCGCTATTCAGGGGTATCGGCTTATAAGTGGGATAAATTTAATTTATATTAAATTAAATAATTTTAAAAATTGTATTTTATTTTTACTCTTATAAAACTAGCAGCATAACTGAAGCATACACCTATCAAATGTATCCAAAACATTTGTTGGTAGTATGTTGGACATTGTTAGAGTACTCCTGAAATTGGTTGGACATTTTTTTACCCGATAGGACTCTTCAATTATGTGCTGTTAACTTTACACAAACGGAGCAGCATTTTTTCAGATTGTTCTTTCTTGATAAATTGTATAGAAATCGATTTGTTGTATATTGTTGAAGTACCCCAAAATTTATTGAACATAATTTTCCCGACTAGAGCTTTTTTAAGTTTTGTTTAACTTGTCAAAATGTTTCTAAAATTACCTGTACAAAACCCTGTCAGATGAGGCTACACATCCAACTTTTATGTGGTTTTATATAGAACATTTTTTATAAAATGTTTAAAAAGATTAAATTCAAACAATTTAAATGTATTTAAATATATTTTTAAGTAATTTAAAATTAATTTTTTGTAAATAACATTTTAAATTGTTATAAAATCACGATATTTGTTAAAAAAAATTACATGTTTAAGCATATTTCATTTTTATCAACTTTAGTATATTGTAGAAATAAAAAAAAGCCGGTCAGTAGGTTGTGGAAGCACTTCGCTCGTCGGGTGTCAGTATTGGTGGATGCACTTTGCTACTGGGCAGGGTACTTTTGGTGGATGTATTGAATTTGAAAGCAATGATAAAT
>JAIPRL010004668.1:0-26810 GCA_025469235.1 Pemphigus obesinymphae | reverse complement strand
CAATACATCCACCAAAAGTACCCTGCCCAGTAGCGAAGTGCATCCACCAATACTGACACCCGACGAGCGAAGTGCTTTCACAACCTACTGACCGGCTTTTTTTTTTTGTTATTTATTATTATTACTTTTTTTTTTTTTTCATTGGTATTACTGTTCGTTTATCGTATAGAATCTTGTTATTTAAAAAATATAATATTTATAATTTTCATATTTTAAAAACTTTTTATTTTTTTTTTTAATGAAAATTATTATTTTTATGTATAAACTAATACGTTTTGACACAATGTGTTCTTATACATATATTATACCCAAGTACATATACATACAGCACGGAATATCCCTTGAGGATTTACTAATTATTATTTATTGTAATTTCTTCTAAATAAAAAATATTTAAAATTATTTATAAACTACCGTCTAATTTTATCTACATATATAATAATAATATTCAATTATATGTATACAATTGAAAGATAATAGCCAATTGAAAAAGACAAGAAGTATACTTTTATAAATATATTTAGAAATTTTTTTTTTTTGATTTATTGAAAATTTAATGAAAATTAGTATAAAGAAAGAATAATTACATCCGACATTATTTCGACAATGTTACATAAATACGTGAACTTCATCCAATATGTTATAATATATATATATATTTTTAATAATGTTATATTATTTTTAAAATCACTGATAATTTCTAATGATTGAAAATATTTTGTAATATTTAGAAATTTTAGGAAATCATTATCAATCTTTGGTAATTTTTCATAGTATTAGTATAATTAATTAAAAATATATAATCAAGTAGGTATATTATATTATTCATATTAGATAATCATATACAAGCATAATATAGGTAACTACTATAATATTACATAAAATGGATGTAGTTTTGTGTGTTATTGTTTGTATAATTTTACTGACAAAATTTAGAATAGATTTTCTTTATTTAAATTTTTTTGTTCATATATATATAATACTACTAGGTAAATAAATTTTTATTTTTAGTATGTATTATTTTGTATTTTTTTTTTTATAAATTATAATTATTATTATAAGTTATACAATTTGTTATGACTTTTGATTTTTTGAAATAATAAGAATAAATACGCAAGTATCTAAATGAATAATATATTATAATAATTTCAATAAAAAAATAAACTTTCAAATATTTAGTATTTACATTTTTTTTCAAACAATTTTAATGGTTTTATTACAATGTTAAAATCATTAATATAAATTAATTTAAAGAAATAAACTTTCAATTTAATAATTTGGGAATCGTTCGTAGGTACTTGATGATTTTGAAAAACATTTGGTAATTTTTGGGAATTAGAATTCTGGTGTACACAATTTTCAATGCACCTAGAAGTATCCCTCGGCTTTGTCTGTATATAATAATATAATATTTTTGGTTTTTTTGAAGAGCGTCTAGTGTACTTTTGGAGCCCTTCCCATGTAAATACGTCACTGGAAACGTATATGACGTATATTAAGTGGTAATATATAGATTACTGCACTCACCTCGTCGCGATGCATATACTCGTAAGGCCGTTTACCAGTTATGGTACCGGCGTTGTGCAGCATGGAACCATTTTCGGTGGGCCTCAACCGTTGACCCGGCACGTGCGACGGTAGCACTTTGGATCCACCGTTGGACGGCCTGAAGTACTGCGAGCGCGGGAACGAGTACGCCCATGAGTGCGGCGGTATCACTTGCGTGTCGCTGGTCGCGTACGAGCTGCCGTGACTGTTCGAGTTACCCATTACGGATAGCTACGGTTTAGTACGGGTGTCCGCAGGGAAACATTTACACGCTAGTCATCTGTATAGAACGAGAAAAAAAAATAATACGATTAAAATCAGGTTAGGCTTTTTTTTTTTTTACAACACGCGGTTATATAATTAACAGAAAAATAAAATAAAATACAGCGAAATGAGAAATCAACGTCGAATTTCGACAATCTAGTTTACATATTATCATAGGCTATATATATCCTGTATACATAAACAGTTTGAAAGTATGGTGTAAGTCCTAGCTGGTTTAAGTATATACTATCCGTCCTAAAATACCGACTTTAATTAAATCATTTTTATATTTTCTGAGATATATATATAATAATATATACTTAAGTATAGAATATCGGGATAATATACCAGCTATGTAAACGAGTTGCTCACCTCTGTACGGTAATATAGAATCGACGAGGAATGCACAACAAGTTTGATTTTTATTTCGGTCTCTACTTAAAAACATATTTTTTTTTTATCGTATCTCAGTCGTGTGTATCGTAGCTTTATCGGTGACTCTTTGCTATGTACGTAATTCGTTCGATTATACAATGAAATAACAGGGTCTAAAGTGGTAATTTTTAAATTATTGTTCAGGCGACTATTTTTATATCTTTATAAATCCAATTTGTGGTACAACATTTTTATATTTCGTGTTTTCTTTATAAATAGACCTAATAAACAAGTTATGATTTTAGTTTGAAATTACGTGAAATAATAGATTTTGATATTAAAAACCAATTTAGAACCATTTTGGTTTTCATTTTAAGTTAGTGATTTAAATATTATATAATGTATAATATTCCATGAGATTTTATTTTTAAATAAAAATACTGTTAGTATGAAATATTTTTAAAGATACCACGGGTAAGATTATAATTATGATTAATATACAAATTCGAACTAATTATTAGTAAATACCAATAGGTATATTTCATAGTAATTTATTTTCTTGGTTAAAATTTTCATTATATATGGAAAGGAATACGAAGTATTATATATATTAACCAAGAGGCAGATATTTGTATTATCCTGCAGATATTTTTCATAATCAAAATATACAAGATGAAATCAACTCAACAAATGTAGATTATATATAAATATATAGAGACCATAATTTGTTATGGAGTGTATCTAATTGAGACATTATATATTATATACTCGTATAAAGCGTTTGAAAGAAGTTTAATATCGCATCATGATATTTATGTCATCAAAATATAAGTATTAAGTTGCATTTTTAATGCAAAAATAATAGCCGTGATATAAAATGTAATTATTAAAAAAATTACAATTGTATTGCTACAATATTTATAATAATGTGTTATTCACGTTTATTATGTGAACACCTAATATTGATTACAGCCACTATAATGTATTATAGAACTATTTCAACAATCATGTATATTATATAGTTTATATAGATGGTACCTAAGTATATTGTGAGTATCGAGTGAGATTTCGTATGTATAGTTAAAAATGCATATTTATATATAATATAATTGATTTTATATATTTTATTTGAACAATAATCGAATTTTAATATCAAATTTAAATAATCGTTATTTAAGGTTATTTATTTATCCAAAAATGTATTAGTTGATGATGAAAATATCAAAATTTGTACAACAATAAAATATAATAATTTGATAAATCTTGAATAGATCAAAGATATTTTAAGAAACAGTATATTTTTTATAGGTTTAATATTCTGGAATATTGCATATCAGACTATATAGAATATATTATAGTGACGGTAGATCATAATATCATCCAGTAGTAGAGGTGGCTTCAGGAACTTATTAAGAGTGCGGCATTATTTTTACTAAAAAGTTTTTTACAATTAAAAAACCATTTTTCTTCATATGTATAATGATAATCTTAAGTCTGAAGGGTCTTGCCCCCTATAATGTCCCTTTGCATATGCCACTACCTCAGCAGATAGTATTTTAAACCGGTGTTTAAATTTATCGAAAATAAATGTTGGATTTTATTAATTTTATTATATATTTATTAATATAGTTACCTATATTTAGTTTCTAAATTATTAATTATTATGATTTTGTTGTTGCAGGTAATGAGGTAAAACTATAAATTAAGTATATGCGATATTTATATAATGTTTCTACATCTAATGTGTGTACAATTTAATCGAACATTCGTACATGTATAGTCTGTAAGTTGGTATTTTATCAAAATACAAAATAAATAGGTCTATATATTCTTTAATATAAGAACAATATTATCGATGTTATTAATTTATTGATTTATTAAAAATATCTCGTGACAAGTATGACTTAAATTAGTGTAGGTAGATATAGGTAGGCTATATACAAGTATGAACCATAGATATAAGTATACTTAATCTATGATATGGCTGTTAGTAAATAGTATCTCTGAATAGTGAATTCTGATGGATCCTACCTATCTAATAAATTATTATTTTACAAACTTGAAGTAAATAATTATAATTAAATTAATTACGAAAATAAAAAAAAATATGGTCAAGATAAAAATTGATTTAAAAAGTCGTCCAGATATAGATGGTGGAAGTTAGTACACCATCCTTTAGGTCATTGGACAGGATTATGGAATGTATTATTATTATTTTTAATTTGAAAGCAAAGATAAATCATTATATTCAAAAGAGAATTCTGAACGAAGTTCGGTATAATATTATTGAAATTTTTTTTTTGAAAATCAAGGTACCAGCTGATATTTTAATATATTTTTAGGTAGGTATATTATATATTTAAATCATAAATTACCAAAATCGGAATTTTTTTCTTTTGTGAAATAAAATTTCAAAAACAATCAATTCCAGGATAGTGTTTTGATAATATTATATAAAGGGTGTATGTTAGTAGAAAAATTACCATGTTCAAAACACGGTAATGGGACTTATAATCGAGTGGGTATAGTTTTAATGTAAATAATATAGAGAACATTTTTTTGGGGTTCGTTGACAATAATTTCTCTCAATTTTCGACATTAAATTTATTAAATTATGAAAACATTAAACATACACTTGTACCAAAATCATTCCCAATAATATATAATATATAGGTAGGCACGGTTATACGAGTAGGTATATACACCGTGGAATGTGGATAACCGTGATGTTATACAATAATATTATTGGATCACGGTAGTAAATTTATTTAAAATTCACAAATATCCACGCATGTACATATCTAAAATATAGCAAGTGTACCTTGAGATTTGTTGACGTGTTCTGTCGTATATTTTATTATCCATCGGTCGCCGTTTCGTTCGGGTTTTTCGTAAACATATTGTATCGCAAATGTACGCGGGACGGCGTTGCGATTTTTATTCGAAAAATTTCGCTACAATAAGAGCAGCGACGGATGGTACGGCACACGCGTCACGCGGTGCGGCGGCGGAAGAGACACGTGACCGACCGCGGATTGATGTTATTTCGGAAGAAACGTCGTCGACCGACGAACGAGTGTTCCGTTACCGGGTCGGCGTTCCGGCGAGACACCGTTATGACTGAGACGCGTTCTTACGGCCGCGGCGTAGTCGTACCGCCACCACACGCGCTCGCGGCGGCGGAAACGCGAATACCGTCGCCGCCACAATCTTTCGCCTCTTCCCGCGCCGTCTTGTCTCGTTCGCGCGCCGCGTGCGCGTAACAATGATGACGTATTATTGCATATTTTTCTCACCGATTGCTATAATTTTTTTTTCTATTTGGTTTTTATGCAAAACAAACCCAAGCGCGAAAAAACTTTCACTTACGTCAAAAGTTACTATCTTTTCGTAAACACAGCATGGCCATTCATCCGTACTAGTCATAATTTCCTATACCTATATATATATATACCTATATAGGCACATTTTTCCTCTCCGGTAAATATGTCCCAGGACTATATTCAGAGCCGTAGCAAGATTCGATAGCGCCCTTGGCAAAGAACCAAATTTCTGCCCCTAAATTGGTAATAAGGAAAAAAAGTCATATATTTTTCGGAGTTGCGCCCCCATTCCTTATAAATCTAGTAAATAAGCAAAAACAGAAAGTCATCAACTTACATTTACAAGATTTTGCCCGTCGAATTTTCGCCCCCCAATCTTAGAAATTTAGGGATAGATATTACTCAATTTCGATTTTTGCGCCCCCTTTTCTGTTGTGTCCTTGGCCTGGACCAGTTTCGCTAAGCCCTCGTTACAGCTCTGACTATATAGTATATTTACCGCGGGGATTATATTATTACGAAAATCTAGAATATTTTGACTTCCCTTGGTATATATATAGAACAATGTTTTTTTTTACCGAGTGGAGGGCACACGCATAACAGCGGGTTGAATATAACACCGTGTCACACACGGAGGCCCTCTGATAAAAGATTTGACACTTCTATTTACGAGAATAATAAAAATAATATCATATTTCCTCCGCCCACACATAGGTGAAAATCCATGGAAAATTTTATTTTTTTTAGGGGGGGGGGCTGATAATTTATACGATTAATAGAAACGTGAGGGCTTCGTCTCCCATTTCCCAAATTATATTTAAATAAATTAACTATCAATTTGTTTACACATTTATTTACATTAAATCTCGTTCATGTCCACATACAAATTTAAATTTCAAATTTCAAATTGAAGTTTTAATTAAATTATTAGAATAGGTACCTACATATAAATAAAATGCAATTACTTTTATTTTAATATTATTCTTATATAAAGATAAATTAAATAATGTGGTACAATTAGGTTTTCAGTATATTTAGTGCTTATAAAATAAAAATAATAAAACATAAACTATAATAATATAAACATATATATCAGAAATTCTGGACTATAATGAACACGATTCACTAATTGTAGTATCTATTCTGTTTGCAGTACTATTTGAGCAAGACATCAATATTTTCTTCTGTAGTTTTTAATTGGTCTAGCACCGAAGTTTATTTAGTTTTCGAATGATTTTTAAAGTTAAATATTGAAAAAATTACTTTTTATTCATCTTATTACAAGTTCACAACACAGAAAATAAAAAATACATGTACGAAGTAAACAAATTCAATTGAAAATCCGTGAAGTTACAAAAAAAAATATATTTTATCAGTGGATGTTGTATATTTCAAATATCCTGGAGTGCGTTCGAATATTCGTAGTTAGAGTAGAATTTAATTAAGATTACTCCGAAAATCCGAACGATGGTTAATATTTATAATAAATGATAAGATCTTTTAATAAACATCCAACAAGTCATTAATATGATTGTAAAGATTTTAAAGTCTTTTTAAAATACGTACCTATGCTTAAATAAAGTTCTTTATAATCGTACTATTATTATACGTATTTTATATTCAGTATAAATGAAAATTACTTGTTATCTATATGTGATAAGAATTATTATCATCAGAGTAACGAATAACCTATCTATTTCATTCGGGTAACAAAAGTTAACTCGGAGTGAATAACATGATATTTTCGAACAGTGGTCGTAGAGTTAACTCTGATTTCTCGAACGACACGTAGTTGACTATGGTTGACTACAGTTAACTCGAGTTCAGTTTCCGAACGTACCCCTGAAATGTTGATATGATCACAAATCAAAGAAAATAAATATACAGTCGATCGCAGAATGAGGTACATATGGACAGTCGTCATGACAACAATTAATATTATAATATATAGAAACCGCGAAAAAAATGTAAGTAACCGTGTCTCTGTGGTCCGCACTAGGCCAGTGACCACTGTAATCTCTAGATCAAACACAAACGATACACATTTCATATTTCTTAGGTAGGTACCTACTTAATTTACAATTGAAATCTAATTTGATAATCTACATATCAAAAAATTTTAAGGACATTGGATTAGAAGTTTATAGAAAAGTATACTTTTCAAAACTTTGTATTGCCATATAAAATTAAAAAAAAATAAATAACCCCCTAAGACCTCCTCCAATTACGCCTATGCGCCCACAGTTACAATTACTGTATATTATATAATGTTTATATTATATTATAGTTTAACCGTTTATTCGGTCAAGTATACATGATGGCATGATGCAGAATCCACCAAAAAGATATTCAAATTTTGTATGGGACAAAGTATAGGTATTTATCATGAAGATAGCTGATTTAAGGCATTGAAAAAAGATTAGGTGCAATGAAAAATCGGCGTCAAACCCTCTGTATATTTTACGTAATATGTATAATTTAATAATTTGTGTAAAAGTATGATCAAATGTTTTCTTGTAGGTATACTTATTATAAATCTGGTGACAGAGATATTTGAATTGAAAACTAACTGTTGCGTGGAAGACAGAACGTTATACACAAAATATTTTCGTAGCGAAATAATACTATCATAATTCAAATGCTACTAAGTTTACAACAAATATTGAGACATAAATTATACATTGTTTAAATTATGAAAAATTTTTTATATTTTGATAGAAATTCGATTTTCAAAATTATGTTTTATTATATTTTTTTTTTATAAAATTGTATATTTACCAAATACCCATTTTGCTTGCTATACTATATCATTAAATTATTAACACGATTTTCATGATCCGCTTCCTATAAAAAAAATAGTTTAACTTTTTATCTTTCAAATGGTGGTACAGTTTTGTTTCTATACATTCTTTTATAGTTACACGATATTTGAATTACGTAAATATGTTTTTTCTTAAATAAATATCGTGATTATACAAGAATAAAAAATGATACAAACACAGATCTATTTTTAAAATATATTTAAATATAGGTATTTAAACATTTTTTAATTTGTTTGATTTTTATTTTTCTTCAAATTTCATAAAAAATTGCCTATATGCAGAATCCTATAATCTTGTGTGTGACATCCTTTTAAGCAAAAGCTTTTATTGGTTTTTATTTATTAAAAAAAAAAAACTATTCAACGAAGAATAATCTATACTATTTATTACATATTTTATACATTTCACTAATTCATACGCGATATCACGTCTTTGGATTTTTGTAAAAGTATATACTCGTAAATATAATGTGTTAAAAATATACAATAATAAACTTTCATTATACAGGCACCTATACTTTCTTCTCGTCGCTCATAAATTGCCTCGCGTATATAAAATTATAATATAGCTATTTAATTAATAATAGTTATAATTCGAAACATTAAATCATAAGCACACATTGAGTTTTAAATTTTTGGGGGGTGGGTTATAATCGTACGTATAACACTAATATATGGACTACGCTATATTAAATATAAACCGTTTTTGGGGGGACTTAGCTGGGGAGCCCTGCTAAATAATGCTTCTGTATTAAATAAAATATAATATAACCTTACTTGAATAAATGGTATTTAAAATACAGAATTATTCACCATTAGGCAATTTAGTATATTTGCTACACATAGGTAATTGTTACGTATACATCATAATAATTCTCGTGTTCACACTATATAATATACGAGTAGGTAGGTATATTATATTGGTTCCACTGTACTAGCAAAATGTAAATTATTCTCCAGTAAAATATTACCACTTAAAACTGTATTTACAGAGGCATTATAATAAACACAACGATGATATTCACAGGTATTTTTTCGAACCGTGGAAAACGTTTTGTCTCTTCTAAACCTGTAGTCTGTATAGTGTATACGGTCCTGTCACAGATGATAGCGCACGAGAGGATATTTTTCCACTAAAACGCACAAAACTCAGCTGATAGATCGTATCCGAAAAAGACGTTGTCAGTAGAAGTATATATAGATGAATATAATGGCGACTATTGACTGTATATAGTAGTAGGTAGTAGTATTATTGATAAACTGCAGTTCAAGTACCAAACATTTTGGTAAATATTTTTTTTTCAAATCTTTTCGGCACAATAAGATTATTTCTGTTAATCTGAGTAGCCGGAACATTCGTTTAAAAAAATATGGGCGAACGATTTAAAAATTATTTTCCATTAATTATATACTTTTATAATACATTACGAGATCATTTTTCTTTAGTATAATATATTAGTTAAATTACAGTGCAGGTAATTAGGCAAAAAATTGAGGGAGACACAAACGCTTCAGGTTTACGTTTAAAAATCAGCGGTTCAGCTGAGTACAGCATTACTTAAAAAATTAACTAATGGGGTATTATAATATAATAACTCGTTCAAAAATCTAAAATAGCTAATCAAAATTATAAATATAAATAAAACGAATGAATTATTTATTTTTATATTAAATCCATATAATTCATATACATTATATATATTATAAAAATATCCATTACACCTTTCAAGTTTTAAAGAAAAAACAATACATAATATGTACTTATTGTACTTGCATCAAAATGCAATTAAATATAATAAAATATATTAAAATATGAAATATTATAATTTGCATGGCTATAAATATTTATATAGCCAATGGATATATAAGATTAGCCGTTCAAAATGTTTTATTTCTATCCCATAATATGATGCACCGATGGCAGATTCATCGGTGCATTCCCCAATAAAATTACAATAATAATACCAATTCACTTTTTTGGGATCGACGATTTTGGATTTTACACTTTGACAGTACGTAAATAAAAGCTTAGATTATACCTTATACTTTTCTCTTATTTCTATTATAAATATATAAATTTAAAATTGACTTTTTTGTGAATACATGATGTATGTATGAACGTATGTTTATAATAATTACAATAATTGTAACAGGGATTAAAAAATTATTTTATGCTTTTTTAAAAATTTTAAATTATTTCGTATGCCATGCTTTCTTGAGTCATTTTCAGGTTAATTATGACATATTTATGTGAGTGGAATTTGAAATATAATCAGTTATAATATTCCGTTATGTGTTATAAATTTAGTTAGGTACTTATAGTTTCAGCATACATAGATATATGATATTTAATTAGGTGAAAATATAGTTATGTTGTCATTTTAGGCTTGTTCAATTAGAGCAGGAGCACCGCTAAACTAGGATTGTAAATTGACGTTTTTATATCATATATGTTCAGATGTTAAATTATCTGTATTTTTAAAGTCATTACGGAATACATGATTGGAAAAATCTATAGTTTTTGAAATACATGACCAGTATCAAGGACGATTTTCTTATCTAATATGAATGTTGATAAGTAACAATAGTTGCAAACAGGATTTATACGATAATTAATATTATAGTAGAATGTGGTTTATGCGTAATATGTACCTATAACACCGTCGTTAACTCCAAGAATGTTTTCATGTTTTAAGAAAATGTCTAAAGATGTTGTATATATGTCATAAAAAACCTTTAGTTATAATTAAAAAATACGTATAAAATTTGGTTACAGTTTATTCATATATATGATATATATATCTTTATATATACTATGTATATAAATATATAATATGTTTTAGTAACCACACTATAAAATAAAATCTTTATATATATAGAAGATTTTGACTCAAGACCTATTTGTAAATATAAATTAGATTTATCAACAATCAATAAGTATAGCTTCAGATTTAAATAATATTATAATTTATAACAAATTATTATCATTCGTATATTATAGAAATATTAAGTTAGGTTAGTAAAATGTTTATATCTTTTATAATATATAGAAGTAAATATATATGACATTTTTTTCAAACATTCAGTGTTCAATGACCTAATGGGTGGTTCTTTTTTATAAAAAAAATTGGCCGATAATTTCTCCATGGAATATTTGTTGAGTCTTACAACTATAATCTATATGACAGCGTTATTTAGTTATGTGTGACTCATGTGACCAACTTTTCTGTACGTACACTGATTTATGGATGAGCACAAAAAAACTGGTTTTTTCTTACAGTAATTTTATATTGTTGCACTAACCATTCACTATATTCGTTGTGATTTTTTTTTATATTCTTGATTGTTATATGGACTATGATATTTCATATTTTATATCGTTTTAATTGTGTGAATTTTAATATATATGTATATGGGAGGTATTTACTATTTTGTATACCTACAAGACGTATAATGTTATCATATAATTTTCTAAAAAAAGATAATTTGTTTAAAAATGAAATATATAATACGGCTGCACCTCTATAGATATAATACAAAGATATAGATCATATTATATTATCCGTTAATATATGAAAATTTTACGTGATTTTTTAAATTAAATTAATTAACTATAAACGTACATATATGACATATTTACGTAAAATCAATGTTATTACTAAAACTCGAAAACCGATTATCTGAAAAACGTTTAAAATGACTTGAAAAAAAAATTGCAATTAGGTAGGTATACCGTATATGAAATAAACTTCATCAATATATTATGACCTTAAACATTTTAAAAAAATTACAAAAATAACTATTAGTACAATAATATACAGATGCAGAAAATAACGTTAGGTATATTAATAATAACAAATAATATAAATGACGATGAATACGAGAAAAATAAAAAATATGTAAGTATTTAGAAATTCGATTTTGTACCTATATGTAAAATAGTGATACTGTGATAGAAATACATATTTTGTATATTTTATTTTTGTAATTTATTGGCTATTTGGTATATGAAAAACGAAGCGAATTTTTAATAATAATAATTGTCGTCTAATCGTCATCCTGTGCATATATACGTGATGGATCAGCTGCAGCGTTATAGTATGCTAGGATAAAGTATATATATATATAGGAGGCAAATAAAATATGACAATCTTCGTCAACTAATCACATTAATATTTGATCGACGTCTATATATACATTGTAATATATAGTGAAACGTGAAGGTCGATAGCCTATATGTAATATATGATACCATATAATGTGTTAAGATTCATTATCGTAAACTGGTCTTGGCGTACAAAATCGTCAACAAGGAAGAGAGTGAAAGGGGTGTGTTCGGGATATTTAACGGTATAATTTCACCGACGGTGTCGCCTCCGGGGTCGTACAGTCCGAAGCAGTCAAACTTCGGGATGCGTAATACGTGCCCGAGGTATGACGACGAAAGCCGAAACAAATGGAAATCGAGACCACCTCGAGGTATATTATATACCTACGCGTGTATATATACGTAGCAATATATAGTTACTTCACCCGATGCCAAGAGAAACCCGTATGATTTTATACGCCTCGAGCTTTTATTATTATTATTATTATTCCAATATTATATTATTATAATCCCATAGCCCGTGTGTCTGTATAATATGTATGATAATAATATGCAACTGGTAAACAAAAGTGAAAACTCGCACTCGATGTGTTTATAATATATTGATTTTTGTTAATCGTCAACCCCTTTCTCCTCCGGACGTTTAACTATCCGTCACCTCGTCAAAATGACCCGCGCCCAGGTTTTCGACGTAATAAAGTATTAATTAATATCCCGATAAACATTATGCGCGTAATTATTATATGCATATTGCATATACATACAACTTTCGTGATAATATTGTGATTATTGAGCGTAAAGCGTATATTATATACACGCGTATTCATATTATTAGAATAACGCGACCGGCCGCGGTAGTTATAATTGCTAGATTCGGAAATCGGCAGGTGAGATAATAAAAAAAGAAATTCTCGTCGTATCCCGAGGAAACGATAACGGTGCGAAATCATGTAGTGACCCGAACTCGCGCATATTCCATTCTGAGCGAAATGAGGGATATCTTATTCGTTTTACTATATATGGTGATTATTTTTTTGTGGAAATTTCGAACAGCGATTTTGATCCAATCATTTCATATTCACATTTTTTATTTTTCGAAAGCAATAATGTTATTTATAGTCGATTTTTATTTTGCGTTTACGTATTTCAACAACACTAAATTGTCATCTTCTGCAGCGCGTACCAAAAACTATAATTATACAAGTAGTACTCATTATATATACATATATATATATATATGTGTTTATTGATACTTTATAATTTCGATAAGTCATTTTCGATTTTCCCAATATTTTTTACGCGAAGTGAAAATTAAATACATATGATTATATTTCCTCACATAGTTTCAAAAATAATCATCCTAGATCCTGACTTTTACACATTTGCATAGAGTATATATATAATACGTATTTTAGTAATTTATTGATGTACATTTTTCAATTTTGTTTACCGATTTCGAATTTATTGTAGAAATTATACGCTAATTTTGGTTTTAGAATAGTTTTATTAAAACTAATGCATGATAAATAAAATAATTCGACGCATTAACCTACACGAGTATTATGCCGTCCGACCACAGAACTGCGAAGTGCATATTCTATCCCTTTTTGACCGACTTTTTAAACTTTTAAACAGACTTTTCTAATTATTTCATTGTATGGATTTTACTAACTCAAAAATTTACAAAGAAAGTGAGTACGTAAAAAAATCTGGTCATATTACTATATACCTAGCTGACCAAGCTGACAGATGTGTAACAATTTAAATTATAGTAGGCGTTCTATTTTTAATACTATGTACCTATATATAGTATATACAATCGGAGGCAATATATATTAACAGTTAGAATATTGTAGTGCATAATTCAAAACGCTGTCAGAAATATTATATTATATAGATATTATATCGTTCACCAGTAAAAATCGTGATAACCAGCGGTAATATTATTTTGATATACATGGAAACTTAATACGCTCGCCAATTTCCAATAAATATTATATATTCTTGCAAGAACTATCACGTTTTTTTTATTATTATGGAGAAAAATATAAAATAAAGAAAAAAAACACAACTACACTTGACGTTATGTCATGTAAGTAGGGTGGGGCTTAATGTAGGTTATTAATGCGATGCACGAATTATTTTTTTTATTTTTAGAAAACATCGACCATATCTTACGAACTTGAAGGAATTTTCGATGATCATCAAATATATGCTAATGCTATAAACTATAAGGTATAAATTAAACTCATAAAAATATGCATTGATAAAGCAATACAGGAAAATTTTAGAACTTTCATCTCATTTCTTTTTTTTTTCTTTTTATGTATTATATTATAGAAGACGCAATAAATTTTTTTGAAGTATGTGTGCTTTAAACGTGGTATATGTCACATATACCGCAAACATTTCACTGCAGTGAACATTTTATAACAACATTAATATATACATATTTTTACATGGAAAAATGCTAATAAAATTATTTAAAGGGCACGTGAAATAGCATTTAAAATGGCCAAACTAAATATGCACCTATTGTGCTCGTACTACCATTATTTTATACCAGTTTGCAGTTACATCAACTAAAGTATTTGGACAAGCCATAGTTCCTGGCAAATCATGAAAGATACAAACAACCCATATGTATGGTAGTCCTCTTCAATATTAAATTAATGATTAATGCATTACTCTTATAATCTGTAAGTTATCACTATCAATACTTGTAGGTTAGAGGGTGTAAAGTGTTTTATCCCATTTGCCCAGAAAATAAGCACAATTTGGTGGCTAAGTGGGTGAAAATTTCCCTTGAAATTAATCATATTCTTCAAACAATAATAAAAACTCCAAGATGGGAACGATCACCACATCACACATCCCTTCAAATTCGTCACTATTTCACCAGAGGGTAGTAATGCGAGAAGCCAAATATTAAACAAAGGCAATTCATAATTTCTCATATCCAATTATAAAGATCTATGTAATCAACCAAAATTTGTACGCTTTTCTAAAAGGCTCTAGTGAGTTAAAATCCTCAATGAAGATTGCAGAATTGATTTACCGCTGATAAACTGATAAACGAGTGAAACTTACACATTTTAATTTGTCGATAAATGATAATATATATTATATACTATTCATAATTGAGCTGAAGAGAACTCAACCGATTAAAAACGTTAAACTATTATGCTGATTTATATTATATATACTCTAAATCATAATTGAAAGTATATATGACAGCCAGTGTCTACTTATATAATTACTTCTACATTTAAATTTAAATAATTCGGTTGAAAAGCTATTTAGTATGTACTATGTTCTTAACCATTGAATGTAAGTGTCGATTCTCGCATCTAAATAAAAGCAATATAATAACTACTACAATTATCCATATGATTACAGTATAATAATATATTTCGTATAATGTGTGTGTTTTCTAGTTTAAACATTTTGGTAATTACTCGTGTATAACATAAAGAAATTTGGAAATATTATGTAGGTATATACCTAACTTAATTAATATCTATAATCTCTATTAATGGTGTAGGACGAGTCCTTTATAATAACGCTAATTTCGCATATATATTAGTGTGTTGATAAATACTGTGAGCTGTCAAGGACGAACATAGGATTTTTTTTCTTAGGTTTAATATTGACCTTTTACCCTCTTATAATATATACAGGCAGGTCATAATCCGTAAATTATAAATTGCAAAAACCAAAAAAAAAAAAATAATAATAATAATAAACGATAGAGAAAATCGTGACCTAATGTTATTACAATTATGAATATATCATGACGTGTTATATATTGTGTTTTCACGAGCCCGGGGATCGCGCGAGTATCCTGAGGCCAGCCAATAGCCGCCAATGTTCCCACAGTTATAACAATGTTGTTTATGCTTTTATCAACAGCGATTTATCGATTTTTCCATACATTGTGGAAAATATAATATAATATAGAGTATAAAATATAGTTTACTTATTATGTGAAATGTGTTCAAAATTCAAATTAACTAGTCAAATTTAAATTTCGCTCCTTTCGACATTCAAATTTTTTAAAAATCATTATTTTATTCACTGTATAATTTATAATTTTACTTTAAAAATATTAATTATTGAGTTTAAAATTAGTATTTGAAGTCTGTCATATTGCAAGTAGTACAATATTATATGATTATTATTGATTACACGGTTATTAAAAAGTAAAACTTATTAATTTATACTTAATCATTTTATGAAAGTACTGATATTTTTAAAAACTGATATAAATGTGATACCCACCTATGATAATTGGTTTGAAAATTTAAAACAAATTAAATTAAAAAATGTTTTAAAACTACATGTAAGAAACTATTTTATAGAAAAAGTACTTATCAATATATTTTTAAAAAAATAACGTACAAAACGATAAAATAATATTTTACAAACAGTTGAAACATATTTCGACATGTGTTACAATACATATTATTATACGTATTACTACTGTTGTAATATTATTTTGATATATTATAATAGGAAACATTTAATTTTATATGTACCTATTATTATTTCATTGTAAGAATCCGCTAATAGCGTTTCACGATCATTCGACTAAAAGTAAAAACAAGGCACTTTTTGGTTTACCGCCTATCGATAATTGTTATTCTTATCAACTAGCACAAATCGATTATCGTGAAGTCCCGCGGGGTAAACAGCGTGTAAAAAGCGGTAGTTTTTATTAAAAACCCGTTCTAAAAAGTAATTAGATACATTAGATATATGTACAATGTACATAACAAGTTTTTAATTTAATTTAATTTCTATTTCGATATCATATTATATAGTAGACGCAGTATCTAGACAAGTTCGTCAAAAAGGACAATTCATCAACAAAACTTTAATTTAAATGTTAAAAAGAGCCAGTTATTGAGGATGGAAGCACTTCGTTCATTGGATAAGATACTACTAGTGGATGTATTAAATTTGAAAATAATAATAAATCATTTCTTTCGATAAAATAAATCTGAGCAAATATTATATACCGACTTATAACAATTTACCATTATTTTTGATCATCTCTTTACGCTAAAATTACTACGGAAAAATCAAAAATTGACCAAAAAATACCAACTTCAATAAATTTGTAGGTAACCCAAAAAGTGTGTACATAGTATAAAAAAGTATAAAAAAAGCAATCAAATTTTAACATTTTATAAAAATGATTGAAAATGGTAAAAAAAGATTAGACATTTTTATCACATCAATATAACGATAGGTACAGTAAATATTTAGTGTACATTTTAAATTCCTGAAATTATGATTTTCTAATTTATAACAGTTTTTGATAGTTTTGCTTTACAATAAAGAAGATTATATTAAAAATCAAAAATCACCTCTTTGAAGTATACATCTAGAATGAATTTGCTATCAAAAACATTTTTACTTAAAAACTCCTATTTAATTTCTTCTCCACAAAATTTACGAACAACATTGAATATAATATTTTCAAGCAATTGCTTATTTTTTCTCCATGTATATTTATTTTTTTAATTTTTATACCTAATTAATTATAATAGAAACATATTTTTAAAAATGTTTTTTTAAATAATAATATTAAGTGGATGTCATCGCGGCTATTTTTAAGGGGTTTTATATAGGCAATATTTTAGATGAATTTAAGAAAAATGTAAATCTAACGATTAGAAAATGTTTATATGTATTTTAAAAATGAATAATAATTGTTCCTATTATTGTATCATTTTTTTATTGTGGTTATTTATTATGAATTTATAAAAATGTATTGAAAATATTACTTTTGAATTTCTCATTCATAACAACTTAAAAACGTCGTAGAAAATAAAGTATGAAACAAAAAATGAATTATTATAAGAACAACATTATCAAGTATCCTACATAGCCGTTTTGTAATATGGGCATTTAAATACGTTTTATGAGTTATTAAAAACTAACTTTTTCGATTTTTTTTTTTTAAACAAATATAACTTAAAAAAATTTAAATATCGAAAAAAGGGTACGTAAGGCACTAGACAATGTTGTTATATATATATAATTTATTTTTTGTTTCATATTTTTAAGATGTTAAAAATTAGAAATGCTAACATGAGTTTTTCATTGAAAATTTATTGTTTACGCTAACATCCTCTTAATAATGGGTAATTTTAATTTATGTTACATCATATTTAAAATGTCAATAAATATATTACCTATATAATATATATAGGTGTATATATGTCTATATGTATATTATAATTTAAATTTATTACATATTTTTTTAATCAATTTACAAACTCCATATTCTATTTTTCAGGGTTGGCATGTTTTAAAACATTAAAATTATAATTTTAAACTATAGGTATGTACATATTTTTGATTCTTAGAGGTTCAAATACTTATAGTAAATGCTATTAGTTTTCCAATGTTTTTTTTTTTTTTTTTTTGACCCGATTGAAACAAAAATACCCACCGCCTTAAAGTTTAAAACTATAGTTTATAATATAAAGATATATCTTTTGGTATAAAATAATACAAATTATGCTAATTTTGTCAATCCTGCTATTACCACATATATTTTTTCTTGAGCATGCGGTGTATGAAAACATCAATACAAATATAGAAATAATAACATTTGAAATTAATGGTCAATATACCGTTTTGTCAGTAAACCATCGACGAACGGGTATATTAGGCAATAAATATTATATTATTATATATATATAATATTATAATATATAATATATTATATTATTATTATATTTATAAAGTCTACAATCTATATGGACTTTGTCCATATTTAGTTACTTACCCTATGAAATGTGTATATACAGGATGGCGTGTTTGTATTTATTTAAATTAGTTTCTTCTGTGCAACTTTCTGTAAACAAAAAAATATCAATTAGTTTCAATAAGTGTGTATGGCTATTATTATTATTGGTTTCGAATTCAGAATGATTAATATTATAGTGATTAGAAATTAAAACAATGCATTTCTGTTAAATAAAACATTTTTATCCACTTTCTCTCTTGATTCCTTATCGAGTGACACGAGCTATAATCTCGAATACGGATGACACAGTATATAAAAAAATTCTGTTGCAGTACCTATATATAGGTAAACGACCCCGCTCAAATCGATTAGCCTACATTTCATCAATAAAAAAAAAAAAAATTGTATGTAGTAAAAAAATTTACCAATATCATAATAAGTTATATCTTCATGTATAATTTAATATATTGTTTCGAAGAGATATTTTATATTATAATTATTTATTCTAACGTCGGGTCGCGGTCGTCAAGTACGAACATACTATTAATATTCGATCATTTGTCTACAAAAATCGCTGCGTATATTTTATTGGAGTGCAACCTACAGAAGTAAAATAAAGAACGATATTTATTGTCAATAGATTATTTAAATCAGTATAGGTATGTATTATGTATTGTGTACACTTTCAAACCATTTGTTTTGTCGTTTTCACATATGTTAAAATCTCTACATCTATAATGAATTTAATTAATAAACGGTTCTAACAATAATAATAATAATAATAATAAATATTAATAAATTTATTCAATCACCTATAAATTACTCGTTTGTGTTAATTATATTTTCAATGTTGATTTCTTAAAAAGTATATAAATTAATTTCTGATTTCTACTATGCGATTATATATATACTGCGATTTTCATATAAGAAGATTTTTCATTTCTCTCTTGTCTCGTAGGTAGGTATACGTATAACAATCTATAGCTCTGTTTCTTTCTCTTTCTACCGCACTATGCCTCGTAAAATTCCTCATTTTTCACGCGGATTTCAATTATTATTATTATTATTATCATACATCAATATCATCATCATAAACGTATAAAACCACACGGTATTGTGGCAATCGAAACCGTTATATGTATATAGGTAGGCAGATATATTATATACGTCTTGACAAATATGTGAAGTAATATATCGACAATGAGAAAAAGTGAATCCTTCTATATATAGTGACGGCTTTTTATATTATACCTACTCGAATCTTGTTCCAATTGCACTAAAACTATATTGATAAATGTAGTTCAACTGGTATTTTTTAAATGCACACACACACATATGTATATAGTATATATACATATAAACTAATTACTTTCACTATTGATATTTAAGTTTGAATCTTTAAAAAAAAAAAATTTATAAAATTAATAGGTAATAAAAAATTATGCGGCGTACCAACTTAATATACATTTATGTAGGTAGGTATGTAGGTATATATTTCATTTATGATTTGTGTGTTAACATATTATATTGTATACAAACATGGTGTGAACCGTTTAATCTGTTCTATTTCACGAAAAGCCAACGGTTTCTCTTCAATCATATATATATATACATCTTTCGGTAATTTTTTGTTTATTTTTTACTATATAAGTACCTATATAATTTCAATAACAATTCTCATGATCAATATAGATAATTTATTGTGAACATTTTTGCAGTTTCTGTCGTACATGCATACAAAAACGTGTAACCGATAAAAAATCAATAGTTTAGGTATATATATGCGTATATCATATCCTTTTAAAAATTGTTCTCTCCATCTCTCGTCACTCGCGTAGGTCGATACGGATCGCCGGGCATCACGCAGTAGTTCTCATCCAGTCGACAGGAAAGAAAAAACTCCTCGCAATGTTTATCGTTTTTCCAACGCCACCGCGTCTATAACGCACCGGAAGAGTGAATTATAACAAGGTCAATGGTTCGAAGACGAAACAATTTGGGTTTTATGACTTCAGAACAGCAGTGTTTTATACTTTTATACCTATCGATGCGGTTTGGTATCATACTATAGGGAGACGATATAATTAATGGGAAACCGACAAGTTTTACGTATATATAATAGGTACAGTATAGCAGTAGACAGTATATAGTAGTACTATAGTGGAGAGCAAAATAATGGCTCAAATAACAATAGGAAATTTATAATTAATATACTATATCTGAGTAATATTGTTCAAATTGAACTGTTTCGTATATATTTTATCGAACGCACCCACGACATTTTTTTTTACAATAAATTATACATCCAAACAAATTCTATTTGTATAATATATCACGTCTTAAAATCGCTGTCAATATATCTTGTACTCCCTAGTATTGCTAAATATAATCATTATTCATATAAATAGGTAGTTCACGAAGACTAATTAGTACACAAAAACAATAACGTCCGTATACACTTGAAAGTTTTAATCATTTTGACGAGATAACAAGGCGCTGGGTCTCAAAGTTAAAAATTTACGGATATACGAACAATATAGATAGATATTATATCTATATATCACTTATAAACTAACAATATACGAAAATACATAACATACTATATTAATATATTATTATATTTTCTTCGCGTCATCCATAAATATTCAAATTTAGTTATGCCGAACATTTTAGTATGGGTTATCACGAATACGTATGAATTATATATTGCGTGCGCGGATACCACAAAAAAAAATACGTTAATTTTGAGAATATAATATTATGTCGATACGTATAATTATATTGTTTTAACATATAAGAATGTTATGTTTCGTACGCGCGTAAATAATAGACACGAGTGAGAATTACATTTTCGTTAATAGCTTATGTCCTTGGAAGGTCGCGTAGGTACACATTATTATTTATCATTTATCATATTACCTATATACACAGGTGCACACTGTAAAATACAGTTTAAACGTACGCGCGCATATTATTGAACATTTTTCGGCGTATATTTATTATTATTGAAAAAAATTTTCGTAAAAAAAATGTAACGTGCGCGATGATCGTTTATGTGATGTCTGCAGTGCGGCTATTCCCATTGTTCGCGTACAGTTCACAGCGGTCAATATTATAAACGATGGCGTCAATTTCGCAACACCCGAAACAATACTCCACCTGTAATAATTTCGATACCGAAATAATACTGGGTCGGCTCTATTGTTTTCCCGCCGCGGGACCACGCGCGATAGTATCGTGTAACACGACTCTGCCCGGGAACGTTGAGAAATTTTAATTGTTATAATAATATGATACTAAATTATCGCGTCGACGACTGGGTATACATAATATACGCTGTGAAATAGAACCAATTGTTTTCGAAAATTATTTTGCAAAAAATAATAATGTATATACCTATAGGTATATTTTACGTATTACCGTGTCCTAACGATATGTTAAACACATTTATACTCCGCCTGCAAAGATTCGTGTAATATGTGTAGTGTCTATAAATGTGGGTTAAACGAGAACGAGTTTTGTACAGGGCCGTATTTGAGGGGAGTGGGTAGGTGGGTAAGTGTACCAATATGTTGACCCGGGAGGCAAATATTTAAGGGATGGCGAAAAATATCGATTTTTTTCAGCTCATAAGATTGTACAAATATCAATAGAATCGTAAAAAAAAAAAATCATTTAATAAAAAAATGCTCAAGGGCGTCGAAGCATTTACATATTACGTATTTCTAAAAACTGGTTTAAAATTAGAAAATAAAAATGTTGACGGAATCGTATTATTGTCATTATTAATTCATTATAGCAACACAATTTAACGTGTTTGTTTCGTTTAAATATTGTAAAAAATACCTGGTTATAATTTAAAAGAAATCCACAATAAATGTTTTTTCTTTATAAACGATTTACTTTAGATTTATTCAAGTTTTCGAGAAAATTACAATAAACATGCTGTTTTATATAGGCAAAGCGAGTTTCATTTAGAATCATTGCTTTCAAATTTAAAATAATTATAGTATATAGCATTTAAAATTTGATTTTTAATCTATCGAGACATTTACACGTATAGTATTTAATTTTGGATTACCTACTTACAATTTACCTACCATCTACTATACATCATGGATTCAAGCTTTTCGATCTCAATTTTTACTATAATAAAAATTTGTTATTATAGCTATGTATATTTGATTAAATTAAAATATAAATTAAGAAAACGAATGTTTGAAAAGGGATTATCTATTTTCAAAAGAATTTTGAGAATGTATATTAAGCACAAGGACATTACATAGAACTCATATATAGATACTCTGTAATTTTTAACTTATCAAATATATATATATACGGTGTAAAACAAATAGTTCCCACGGTTTCCTGCTGCAGGTTAGTTTTGCAACTGCGTATAAAATCTTGCAGAACAAGGTTTGCAGTATGGCGTTTGCCTCGTAATACATCAATATAGGCATGTGTGGTGGTGGGTCATTATGCGATCCTAAGACGATTAATCATTCGACCCGAGGTCCTATATATAGATCTGTATGACTGTATGAATGTATAGGATCTAGAATTTTACAGCAAAAGCTTCTTTATAGATTTTCTAATTCAACTAGAGCGTGGTGACTATATTATAATATATATATATATATATATTAGACATGTGATCGTACTCGCTATTACATTTTTTTTTTGTGAAAAAAAATACATTTATTATAATGCATTATATATTATGAAATATAATAATAGCATAATATATAATATGTGGTAGTTAATTTATAATAATAATAAAAACTTAGATAAATTGTAATGAAATTGGTTTACTTGCGGTCAAATAGAGACGCGTGGTCACGTCAGAAATACAAGATAATAGCATAAGATATTGTCGCAGTGGCTATATTATATACTAGTTATAACAGACGGGATACAAAAATCACGATATTCTAGTTCTCACGTAAAAATAAAAACATTTTTATTTTCATTTTTATCTGTTCTATATATTAATTTAGTGGACTATTTTTTTGTAGAACTTTCACAATAAATACATATATACCAATATAATGTATATTGTACATATTTTACTACTATAGTAGAATACCATAGTATTTTTGAACATAGTATTGAAATTTGGATGGGAAACAGTAGGCTAAAAAAAATCGTCAAAGTTATGTGATTAACATTTTAACGATGACATGTTTGTAAGTAGTCTAGTAAGAAAGACACACTTGCTTTTCGAACTCGTTTCTTTGCGCTTAACTACAAATCGAAAAATTACCTGTTTGAAAAGTACCTACAAAATAGAATCAAAAAAATGTTCTACCGAAAAAATATGTATACAGACACAAAAAAACACATCGTATCAAAACCAATTCATCCTTCACTTCGCTCTGCAGAATCTAAATATGGAGCTGTCATACGAGTAGGATCAATTATAAAATAATTTGAAAAAACGTAGGTATACTTAAGAGGACGTTATACCCGCATCTATCTAATTGGCAATATAGTAAAATTAAACAACGCAGAATTGAAATTATGGCGTTTTGGTTAACTTTAGAGCTTAAACAACTATTATAAAATTTAACGTGAAGAATAATTTCGAGTGAACCTCTTTGGGCTTTTTGTAAAATATTGTCTGAAAAAAGTTACGACATTTTTAGTTTTTGATATTTTTAAATAGTTTTAACAAATGATATTTTACAAAAAGCCCATCGAAGTTCACTCAAAATTATTCTTCGCTTTAAATTTTGTAATAGGTATTTATACTCTAAATTTAACTTAAACGTTAAAATTTCAATACTGCATAATGTGATTTTGCTATATTATCTGTTAGATAGACAGAGACAGTAAATACGGGTATATACACCCGCTTTTTAAGGGGTTCTATATAGGCAATTTTTATAAAGTTTTATAAAAAATGAAAATCCAACAATTTAATTATATTTTAAAAGTAATTTAAAAATAGCCATGTGTCAGTACCATTTTTTTATCGTTGTGTTATCACGATATTTGTTAAAAATCACGGTCACGCTCGTACAACTTCTCTCGCTTTGTAAAATCGTATAGTGAAAATGTATGGAAAAAAAAAAAATGCAAAAAATAAGAATATTTACTGTGCGCGAGCGCAGAGTGTTGTTCAATATGTTTATTTTAAAGCCTAAAACGCGTGAAGAAATTTTCATATTTTCAAATTATAAAAAAAAAAAAATGGTTAACTAGAAAAAACTCTAGGCCGCGGAACAGAAAATATTCTCATCTTTCGTATATTGTATAAGCTTTGAGTCTATCTACGATTACCAAGAGAGAAGTGATATTGTACTAGACCGCTGACCGTATTTGAATACCGCTGAAATGGGTGTGTGTGTGTGTGTGTGTGTGTAGAGTCCTCTAAAACATTTCTGAATCGTTTAATTTTCAAACGGACCCTTCGAAAACCGACTATATAATATGGGCCGTCCTCTCAAACCGCACCATATAATTATTTTAAATACCTATTTAGTTACCATTTGTTTGTTATTGGTCGTCGAACGTTTTTTAACGCGTGTGTAAAACTTCACACACGCGCGCGCGCGCGTATAAAAATTAAAAAAAAAAAAAAAAACATTTAAAATAACAACACACCCATAATATGCGAGCGATGGATGAGATACAATTATAATATATTACTGTGGAGAGCACAAGCGAGCGCTTTATTTTCCTCACGCGCGCCTCCGCCGATCATCAGGCTGTGCGTGGCCACGCCGACCGGGCTCGTCGTCGGGTAATCTTCTGCCGGGCATGCGACCTCGAACGTACCAATGGGCCCCTCCGAAGACGACAACAATAATAATATAACGAAATCAGCTGCCGCGCAGACACCGATAATATTGTGCTCGTGCGTACGCGCACGGGCGTCTGAACGACCCGCGAAATGCGTCGGAACGCCACAAGGCAAACGGGTCCCCCGCCGGATCCTCGACGAAACCGCTCCCGCGATTTAACCCCCCGCGGCCGCACCCCAGGCACCCCGCGATCGTGATAATATTATTGTTTATATCATTCCACATAATATTACGAGCGTGTGTTTGTTTTGCGTCGACCAGCGCGTAAACACGCGGGACGATCGCCTTGTAACTTGTATATGGCCAATTCAAGGACGAATAATTCAAAGTACTTCTAATGACGGGTTTATTACACTAGAGAGATAAAACAAAAAACAGCAACATTGTATATTTTTAAAATTTGGCGACAAATATGAAACATTCGTTTACACCAAAAAAACAAAAACAGAAACATTTAGGAGAAAAAATGTTCATGTTTTCTTTTTTATTTAGGGGTGTTTACACTGAACAGACAAAACAAAAACAAAACATTGTGATTTTATCGGTAATTAGTTATCATACTATTTATCTTCATTTAATCTGTGATAATACCATATAACAATTACCTGCATAGTGCATACCTACTATTATAATAATGAATTAAGACGCGGCTATTCCACTGCGGTCGTGTTTGCATATTTTGAGTCGAGCGTATGAAATTACGTTCCCTGATTGGTCAATTCATGTTATCGACCAATTGATACCACAGGTTACCATAAAGTTGAAATATTTCAACTCGATCGACGTGTGGTTACAGCGTTTA